>JAPYZA010002257.1:0-20675 GCA_030522685.1 Eupelmus azureus | reverse complement strand
TAGTGTACGAGCGGAGTCAGTGCGCGGTCTAATTGAATGCAAAAGTCCCGGGGTAGAGTCGCCGCCGCCTCGGCGGAGCGTATCTATATTAAAATCTAAATTTCTCGGAGGTAGACTTTGTCGGTTGCCGATGCGCGCGCTTTTTCATTTGATGCGCGCGTTTGTTTATTGGACGGCGAGTTTGCGCGGATTTTTCTTTTTTGGGGAAAAAGGAAGGAAGTGCTTGATGCCGCGTTGGCGAGTTTAGTAATAAATAGATACGGGCTGAATAAACTGATAATCATTCGGTCGGCTTCTCTTTTTCTTTTAGGAGGACGGGGGTATGAATTACGTGATTTTATACTGATACGCCCGCAGTGTTCTTGATTATAAAATTGCGATTTGAGATCTTCATGCTGTTCGTGTTTGCGAGTTTCTTACGTAATTTGAAAGTATACATTTGAAAATAAGAATTTTCCAGAAATGAGTTTTGATAAAGTTAAATTACAAAGTAAACTTGAGAAGTACGCCAATTCAGTGGCTTTTGGCTGACTCAAACTTTATTTAAACATTTCGAAAATAAATGTATCGAATAAAAAGTAGCATTAATAAGGTTTTATATAATAATAGGTATTCGAAAGCTATTTGAGAGGCGGTAAAAATACAAAACTAATTTTGAAATATATTTCCGAGCAGACGCCCTTATCAAAAATTTAAAAAAGACTTTTAAAACTAAAAATGGATTTAATAATTTCAAAGATTCAGATCCCTATAAATACGTGCACTTGCGTATGTACAGACATTTTCTAAAATTAGGGTAATATGTAGCTTTTTAAAGATAACTTTTTTATTAATGCCACTCATCGTCCTGAAAGAGGCAGCAGTAAACAAGAGTAGTAAAATAAAAAAACAGCGCCAAATAAACTTCATAGATGATAGCAATCTCCGTTTGGAAATAGAGAGAAATGCAGGCGCACACAGGAGCCAAAGCTTTAAATTTAAGCTCTCAAAGTACAGGAGAGCTTTCTTCGAGCATACGCAAATTTTGAAACGCACCACTTATACACGAAATAAGCGCCAGTGAACCACACAGGAAACAGCGCCTTCCACCTCCAAATTCAGTAAACTCTTTTGCTAAACTCGCGCCAACTGCAAGCGCCGAAATCGCGTCAAAGCTCCGAAAAGGAATAAATTTGAATACGCTCAGCGTACCCTCTCCAGTTCACCAACTCCCCAGAATCCCAAAGTATTTACAATCTCCCTCACAATCCGAATAAACGAAATGCATTCCCTTAAGAGAGAAGAAGAGCGCATCTCGCTCGAAACCGATAGAGAGGAGAAACCGCAAAGCGCAGAAGACGGACGTATACACATCGGGAGAAAAAAAGTGAGCGCGCAGCTATGCATTATATCGATGCGCCGTGACTCTTCCGCCCTTCCTTCTCTCAGCGCGAGCGTATGTGTTTCGTCGCGCGCGACTGCGCCTGAGAAAATGGCGAGGGGGCCTCTTAATTAACACAGAGAGAGAGAGAGAGAGAGAGAGAGAAGGAATTGAAAGCTCGGAATCGACGTCTTCCCTCTCTATCTTTGGAGCGATCACGTCCGGCTGCGTCCGTGCCTTTGCCGAGCCGGCGAGCTTCGATGCTTGGGTTTCTGTGTGTATGTATGTGGGAGTGGGAAACTTTTCTGCACGAAATTGCCTCGAGTGAGATTGAGTTTTATCAATATTGAAAATAGCGTTTTTATAAGTACGCGCGCTGGATGAGTCTGTCACTTGGACCAAAGACTTTGATGATGTTTCAGAGTAGGTTTCTGCGAAAGTGTGTGTGAGAACATACGCGATTTTCTAGTCGGTAAATTATAAACTTCGAAAAGCTCGAATAATTATAAAAAGTTATATTAAAAGCCATTAAAGAGCGTCTCTGAAATTGTAAAATGTCTCTTTCAGGTCCGATTGGAAAGCGCGAGAGCCGGGCAATATAATTGCCGGCTCTTTAGCTACTGGATTGCAAGCGAGTATAACGACGCAGAGAGCTGTTAGCACCTCGAGAAATTGCGCATCATAGCGAGCTGTATTTCTCGGTCAAAGCGTATTACGAGCATCCCCGCGTGTAATGCACAGAGTTACAGCAACTATAACGCTGTCCGTGTCCGGACTTTTACAGTATTCATAAACTGTCGCGTTAACGTGTAGCTTGGCTATATTTTTGCGACCCACATTATTTTAGGTTAGCGCGTTGGCTTCTATTTGGATTATCACGAATTCCGTGTAGTTTTTGATTTGTGGGAGATGTTAGCCTTTTATAGGGCATAAACCATTTTCCCGTCTATTTAGATTCTTCGAAAGATTACGGTAGACTTTACGCGCTGGGTATAGGGAGCTAGGCTTGGAAGGGAAAAAAAAGGTAGGAGAAAAAGTCGTGCGCCTGATGATGCTATAACGGACTGGACATTTTTTTTTCGACAACAACAACAGAGCTAACGTATTAATTTACGAGTGTGCGTTTAACTTTTTATCTCTCGTAATGAGAATATTATTTTAAGCATTTAATGCGGCTTGAAAGCTCGTTTTTTAGCGTGAAAAAAAGTGCTTGTAACAACAACGGACTCTAACGATATACTGCGCCGAGATTATCTACTCGAGGCTGCTACTACTCCGCGTCAAAAGTGTTTACAGCCGCGCGGTGAAAATCGAAATTCCATCCGATATCCCCGCGGCAGCGCGCGGAGAGAAAATATTTTTTAACATCTCGAATTACACGCCGATGAAAACCTTCTGAAAGCCAGTTAAATCAATCTCGGAAAATGTAGAACGAGTTCCCATCGTGGAAACTCTCTCATCTGCGCAAGTATAAAACTCGTCGCCTCGATCAAAAGCCAACAGACTGCAGTGGTGCGCGCTGCAATTAGTCGGCGCATCGGCTCCCGAAGCTGTCAAATAAACAGTTATAGGCGGCCCGCGCCTTGTGTGTGCGTAGTCATCCGCAGCTTTCTCGGCTGTACAAACACGCCAAGCCGAGGAAGTAGTAGAGGGAGAAGCCGCGCCGGTGCGCGGGCGAGAGCAAATATAGCAGAAGTGGCAAAGAGGCAAGCTGCGCTCCTACGCGGCAAATCGATCTTTTTCCGAATGTCGAAAATCTCTCGCGTGCCGCGGCGCTATATCTCGGCGTGCGATCTTTCTCCGAGAGCGGCTGGGATGTATGTTTAATCGAGGACGAGCGCGCTGGCTAGCCTAATTACCAATTATGTCAATTCTGTGGGCTGGCTTGACCTAGAGAGGAGGCCGCGGCGTCAATTAGCGCGAAAAATTTGTCATTCTTTTGGTCGTCCTGTTGCTCTTGGCTTTATCGGATTCATCTTTGGAAAATAAATAGCGGAAACTCGATGCGCCGGCTAAGCCGCCGCCGAGACTGGTTATTGAAGAAGAGCCGAGAGTCGGGGCTATACAGTTTCATTTCTACTTCAATTTTCTCGGGCTTAATGGCTTCTCGCTGCGACGTTTATGCTGGTTTAGTTTTAATATTTCAAAAAATAATCTCGCCACGAGAGCGGCCACTCTCTGATCGATAATTTTTAGGTTAATTCGAGTGTCAAGCCCGATGGACCGTAATTAAGCCGTAATTATATGACAATTCGTTAGGCTCCAAATCAGCTCTAACTACAGTCACATTTCCAACCAGCCACATAATGAGGCTTCAAAATCATAAACTTACGATAACTCTTCGATCGACAGCCAATCCTCAAAAAAAAACTCCGACTCCGTACAACAGCGAAACTGGAGAAGCTATAACACGTCGCTCTCTGATCGAAGATGCGGCACAGATACACAGACTCCAGCTCTACACACGCACACTGCGGCAAGGGTGTAGACTCCCGAGCCTATACCTCCTCCAGTCGTACCGATGGGAACTAGAGCAATTTCATGCTCGATACGATTTTTAGCTGTTCGCCCGAGCGCGCGCCGCCTCCGCTACAAGTGCATCTCTCCTCCAGCGCCCCGAGCTGCTCTCCTGCGAATTCTATTCAATTCTCTTTTCCGTTCTCCGCGCTGTTTTTCTTCCGAGCACTCGCGCAGAGCGAGCGAGCGAGCTTTGGAAGGATGTCGACAAATGGCTCCGGGTGATAATATTATCGATCGGCGCGCGTTCGAGCAAAACGAATTATCGCTCGAGCGCGCCTAGTAATACGCGCCGCGCGCTTTTAGGAGGCCGGCTAGCTTGTTTGACTATTTGGAGCAGAGATATTATAAAAGCCGGGCATATGCGAGTGCGTTGGGAGACTGGATTTCCTTCATTTTTTTTCATTTCGCCGCGCGCGCGCGCGATGACTTGCTTCCTACCTGAACTTTTCACTCAAATTGATTGTTCGCCGTGTGTGTACGCGAGCGTTCCGCACTCGCCGCTTGATTAAGATGTCGGAGAATTCCAGTTATTCTCGCGGCCGAGCTCATTATTTAAACTTCCTCGTATTATCGATGCTTCTCTCTCTCCGCTTCGAATATTATTCATTAATGTTACACGCTCTCTCACAGAGAAAGAGCGAGCTATTATCGCTAATATGTTGCAGCGGACTATTGCTCATTTTCCCGAGCGATCGCGGGGCTTTAGGCCCCGGACATCGGCGCGCTGGGTCATTAAATATTTAATACCGGCCGCTATTTATTGCTTTTGACTAAGCTGCCATTACCGCGCGATTAATTAATAAAACGAACAAATTCATCGGCCGCGGCCAGTTAGCGCTCTGTTTGCCCAGCTGCGTTAGCCTGTAATTATCGAGATTCTTCGCTGTATATATATCTACTGTCGATTTATACTCTGCGCGTCGCGCGTTTTTCCCTGGAATACGAACGGAAAAATGACCGTGCGCCGCGCCGATCGGCGGACTATTTTCACTTTTATCGAGCCAGCCGAGCGCGGGATTTTTTCAGAAAAAGTGAAAATTCGAGTTCATTACACAGCGACGTGCCCGGAATGATTGGCTACCCGAGAAGAGGCGGAAAAATCCAGCGAGGAAGAACGCGAGCGAGCGAGCCAAAGTAAAAGAGACGAATCGTTATAATTTTCCGTGAGGCTGGAGTGCAGGCCAGGTTAAATGGAAACCTTCAATCCGAACGGTCAGGGCAGCAGCGACTGTAGCTGTATATACGTATCTGGTAGGCCGCGTTGAGAGGGAGTCAGGAGCAGCAGCAGCAGCAAGAAGCAGCCAAGAGAGAGAGAGAGAGAGGGAGCCTGGGCGGGATGTTAATTATACGATTTTTCGTAGGGCGTTACGGGCTGCTCGACACGGGGAAAAAAAGCCGAGTAAAAAGCCCCCCCGAGGCTCTTTATATATACACGAGCGGCGGAGGAAGCGCTGGGGCTCTAGACACTGTGTATACCGGGAAAATAAAGCTAGCCGAGCCGAAGGAATGATAAAACGGCGTTACCGCGAATCTCGCGAGTTCTCGCGCGTCGAAGCGACATTTATGACTAGCTGATGATATACTTATTGCAAAATCTCGGCGCAGCCCGGCAGCGAGAGGAGAGAGAGCCGCGCGCGCGCTCGGCTCGCTCCTCTGCTCGTAAAATGCGCGAGTAATTTTCTCGCGCCGGTCGCACGCTCGGCAGCCTCCGGCTCGATGCTGGAGAGCGAGCGCGGCGCTCTCCCCCGCAAAAAGCTTGCCTCTTATACCCGCTGAGGGAGAGCGGACGTAGACAACCGAATGTGAGCGCAGAGGAGAGACGCCTCTTTGAGAGAGGCGAGCGAGCCTGGCTTCTCTTGGCCATGAGGATCTTTTCAATTCTATGGGTGGATCGTTGCGATGTTGCTGGGCTGCGGGTTATGTGGGATTTTGCAGGATTTTTGCGTTGTTGTTTGTCGTTTGTTTGAGGCTTTTTTTCTTTTTAGCTGCAGCTAGCGTCCTGAAATGTAATCGTCAGGTTAAGTTTCGAGAATGGTATAAAGCTCGGGTATTTAATAAAAAGCCCGTTTTTCTCAAAAGGACTAGAATTACAAAACAGCTCGCCGGTAAGAGCTCACTCAGCGAAAAAGGGAAAATGTCCTATTGTATAACCATAATCGTGTTTCCGCGGGCGCCAACAGCTCCTCGCTCTCTCGCGCTCTCTCTCTCTCTCTCTCACTGTCACCTTGAAAGGTCTTTTCTCAGGCTTCCGTCTCTCCCTCCCGATCTCCCCCCGTAAAATCTAATCTCTCAAAATTGGTGAGAAAGTCAGTTATTAAAAAAAGCCAGAGCGACAGAAGGAGAGCATCGCTATCCAGAAAACAAAGCATGAAGGGCCGGTCCCTTGTTAGCCTGCTCGTCGGTAATTAGCCGGTGCGTTCTCTTTCTCTTGAGCGCGCATCCTCGGCTTATACCAGCTCAAGAGCGAGAAAGAGAGCGCGAGAGAGAGAGAGAGAGAGAGAGAGAGAGAGGAGCAGCGCGCAGGGATTGGCGGGGAGGACGCTGTAGGCTCCTAGGATGTTAGCCGGTAGTCGGTGGCTCCTCTGGTTGGCTCGTAAGTGGGACTAGCGGGGACTCATAGGCAGGACCCCTCCTACGAGAGCTCGCAGTCGGACTCCGTAGCACCGTGCCAACGCAGCTCGCGCGGCGAGAGAACACCTTTCCTTTGCGCTCGTGTGTCCGCTCTCTCCTCCGCCGCTGCCGCACCGCCGTCGCCACGCTTCCCAGCTTTTCAGTGTCAAGTTCAGTACCGGCCGAAATCGAGCGCCGGCCAGCACTCGCTCGCGTTGCTCTGCCTTTTTTTTCATTTTTCTAGTAGTAAAAAAAGGCTGGTTCGGGTATTTTTCGTGATTATAGACACACACTGACTGTTAATTTTTCCAACTGTGATAAGAAGACAAGTGAACGTGCCAGCTTGCGGCCAGCTCTCCCAGGACAGGTTCTCCAGTCTTTTCTGCAGGTACGAACGCCCCGAGAGCCCAGTTATTAATACACACATCGGGCGAGCATTATTTATACACACAGCCACGAGCTCGAAACAAAAACACACAGACACGCGAGCTCCAGAGTGAGTCCTTAGATCGCGTGGGCGCGCGAGCTCCTCACGAGGGGAGGAGGCGCACCATCACGCTATCGCGCTTTTTGATGGAAATTATATATCCCCTCGTGTGTTATGCGCCTGGCGCGTGAGCGAGGCGACTAATTGCAGCATATACTCAGAAAATGCACTTGGGCAAAAAGGGCCAAACGAGACGAGCTCTTCCGCTCTGGGGCTCCTAGTCGAGACGATCGGGAAGTCGGGGATAATCTACGGGTATTAGAGAGCTTTTTGCCCAATCGTTACGTCAGGCTGGATTATAGACGCGTCGGGCGCCTGATGCAATTGAAGGGCTGGGGCGCGCTTTCGTTTTTTGAATTAATTTCTAATTGGAGGGAGCGGGCATCGGTTTGTCATGCGACGATTTCGAGCCTGGTAAAAATTCCTACAGTTTATAAGCCAGCTGCGATCGGTATAAAATAGCAGCGAAGTTACGGCGACGGGATAAAGAAAAAGACGAAAATAGAGTGGGAGCAGATACGCGATCGGTAGCTCGTCGGCAGTTATTATCACGTGTATTGGCGGCTGAATGGGCCCGCGCTCGGCGGCCACCGATAAAGCGATTATACCGGTAAAGCAGGCGGCTCGGCTTGTACGTAGTTAAGTGGAAAAACCGCAACATCATATAACGCGTTCGCTCGTTGAATATATGTGGATATGCGCGTGCGGTCACGCAGCAGGACAGCTCTTTTCTCAGCTCGCCTCCTGGCCGCGCGCAATTTGCGGCGCCCGAGGATAAAATAGCCGATTCATTCGAGCGCGGCACTTGGTAGCATGGAAAATGTTATAAATTCGCGGCGATTCATTTGTCACGGGAGCCGCTCGGCGCGGCAACAGTTGGCGCACTTCGCCACGGAGAGAGAAAAGAACGCGGCCGCGGGATGAGAAGAAACTTTATGTCGGCGCCCCAGAGTGTTAACGCTCGCTTCGCCAGTTAATGCCCCCTTTCCTACGCGCACACACAGGCTCGAGGCTGGCTTTGCAAGTATGCGAGGCTCCAGGGAAACGCCGGAGATTTTAACAGTCAATAACATTAATCTTCGCGCCGGCTAATTTCGCCCAGCGCTCGCGCGATAATAAAGCGTGAAATATTTAACATTCGCGTTATGCGCGCTTTCGAGAGCGCAGCGTGCTAGAGCTGTTTTCTCAAAGTTGGCGCGGCTGTGCTTGCTCTTTTTTGAGTTTCAGCTGCGAGAGGGGCTTTTCTTGCGAGGGCAAGAGCGGCCTATCTGCTTGGATCGGTAGCAGCTTGGCTTTTAGTAGCAAAACTTCGAGAGGAGAGAGAGAGAGAGCATTTTTGCTCGCGCTTTTTGTCACTCGCGGCTGTGTCGGAGAGGGAAGCTTTTTGCGCGGCTGCCGCCGGCTAGCCTTGGGAAAACGTCTATTGTTGAGAGCATGTAGGAAGTAGCTTTTGGAGATATTTTATAATCGTTAAATACCGAGCTCCCTTCTTTGTTCGACGTGCGCTGGTTTAGCAAAAAATTCAATTTAATTTTCAAGAAAAAGTTTTATTCTTATATACTTACTTTATGAAATTAAATTTTTTAACATGTTTTCTATTCTTTTATGAAATATCAAAAATGTATGACGATCAAGTATTTTACGCTTCGGTGAATTCCTAAAATTTCAATATATATTTTTTACACGCGCGCCGTGTTACAGTTCAGATTTTTGCTTGAAAATTTGTATTCTACATTTTTCTGAAAAATCAAAAAATCTATCCAAAAAATACTTCAGTTTTATGTTTTATAAAAAATTTACTTACATTTAGAAATACTACAAAAGTATCAAAAAGAGTGCTATTTTTCTTTTAATATTTCTAACAGATTAAAAATGTAGGAGTTAGTAGTACATATATTTTTAGACTATCTTTGTAGTTTTATAAATTAAAATTAGCAGATTTATATTTAATTTATACGTTTCTTACTGAGCGTATACATATTTTAACATTATATTATTAGTCATCCTATTGTTTCGTATCAAAAGTTCGAAAATTACTATTATTCCTCAAGATTTCCTAGTTTACTGTAAGTTATATTATAGCTGTAATTTGCTTACTCACGAATGCTTTGCATATGAAATATTGTCCCAGTTTGTATCTGCTATCCACACTGAATTCAAGATATTCTTAATACTTATGTAAATTAATGGGTGATACTTTTCGAGTTTTTAAAATTTATGGTTTTTCATTAAAAATAAAAAATGTAACACAAAGAATAAATCTAGGTGTCGGAAACACGGGTATAGTTCGTTATAAGTGTGAAAAAAGAAAAGTATTAGTGCACCTTTTTTCTGCATGTAGCGTATTACGTTTAAAGACAGGAAACGTTAAATAAATTATCTCAAACGAAAAAAGCGACGAACGTTTTGTTTGTATTTTGTACTGAGACTAACTTTAGATTTTATCTGCTCGTAAAATGAATCGTCTGACCTGATTTTATATGTAGCATCCGCTAATAAAACGCGAAATATACTATTTATTTTATAAATTTTATTAAAGTTAATTTAATGAGTTTTAACTAACTCGCAATTATTATAACGATTCCTAAAACTATAATATTTGCAAAAAGAAAGTTGTTTTAGTTTTTAACAGACCATTTGAAAATCAACGCTTTTGATAAAGTTACCTCGCGCTTTACGATTTGATGGAATATTTATCATGTTTTAACTCAATCTTCAGCCAGATGATTATGAAAATTTGCAGCTCTTCTTTTACAGCAAATTATGCTCTTAATATTTAATAGACATTTTACATTAAGATATTGTTGGATCCTCGCTGCGCGCATTATCATAAAATAATTACATTATAGTTTATTCCTGAGCGTTTACATGATTATTTATCGTTACTTAATTCAAAGGCACGTCCACACATCTCAAAATCGTTAATTTCAGCCCGTAACTTTATAACCAATTAATCAGAAAAGATTATTTCGTTCACGATAAGCGTGTTTGAAGTGTTAAAGCAGTGGCCGTACATAAAGTCCGTTGAAAAAAATTTTTAATTACGGCTCGGCAATAAAAATTAATGAGTAGAAACACCATGGCTCATCAAAGCATTAATGAGTCAACGCGCCGGATGAATATGAATTTATGCTAAACAGACTCGGTACCTCATGCGTGCGCGTTGTCGAATCGAACAAATGCGCGCCAGTGAAAATTTCAACGTGTAACGAAAGTAAATTAACGGACGCCAAGTGCTGTATCAGATACGCATCTGTTTCCGCTGCCCTTCCAGCATTTCAAAAAAAAGAGTTTTAAAAAATAGCCCACAAGTGCATCGCTACATACCATCAGTAGTAACATCCCAAGCCTACTCAGACCCCGACTTAATGAAAATCAAATTTTTCGGACGTTCTTATACGTATACACCAGGCAGAAGGAAAAGGAGAAAAAAAAGTTGATGGAAGAGTCGGGAATCCTAGGCTCGCGCACGGCAAATGACACGTGCAGTCGTCTCGTGAGCTGGGCCGTGCGCGTGTTCGAGAGAGAGGGAGAGTCACGTGCAGCGGCTCTTCTCCTCTCTCTCGTGTGCAGGGGGCCGTTATCGCGCGGCGAGAATCTCCGACTGCTCGAATTTCCCGCACGGAGAGAGAGAGAGGAGGAAGGTCCGGTCTATCTCTCTTTTCTCTCTCTCTCCCTCTCAGGCTCTTTCTAGCCCCCTGGAAAAAATGCCGAGTTACCGTTAAGGAAGCTCCGAGGGCTCGCTCGCTTGCTCTCCGACACTGACAACCACACCTACGATTCGCCGATAGTATATAGGAAAGGCAGCACGAGAGCAGCCCCAGAGGCAATTAATTCGCGACTTCTACTCTACTCCTCCTTTCCGCCTTCCAACTGCCGCGGGTTCAGAGAGAGAGAGGGAGAGAGCTTCGTGCCGGATCTCGCCTCTTTTCCAAATTAACTGCAGCGGCTCTCGCTGTCTGCTTCTGGATTTTTTTATCTCGACTTTTACGGCCTTTTTTTTCGTCTCTTTTTCGTTTTTCATTGTTTTCGTTTGTTCAACTGTAGTTTTGCGGAACAGTTAAAGCGGCGCGGGGGCTACCGAGCTTGCCTCGCGCTGAGTCACGTTTTAGTTTTAAAAGCTGTGTTACGGCCGCGCCGAGCTTTGAGGTTTTCTTTGTTTATCGAGCGTTATGATGTACGCTAATAGGCATCGAAATAAAATATCGAAATTTTTGTTTCGCTCATTTCCTCGTGGTGCTCGAGCATCTGATAAAACAAAGCCGCTGAAAACATTTTGACATGAATATTCAAAGACGACTCGACGCTTTTTAATCGCAATTTCAAAATAAACCGTTCGTGCACTTGCCAGATTTATCGATTGTGAGAAAGATCGCTGAAAGGCGCATCGGGGGGAACGAATGTTTTAGCGGTGTAAGCGCGAGTACGTGAGTGACGCTCGGTGTAGCATTGCAAGATCGTGATAGGGTCTCATTTGTTTCCGGGCTCGCGGGCGCAGACACGAGGAGAACGTTTTTTCTCTCTCCCCCTCGCAACTCGTGCCGAGACGAAACGAGAAAATCGCTTGTAACTTAACTTGCCGCCGCTTTCTCATTACAATGGGCGATAAATTTTCATTTACGTATTGTTATTTTTATCTTAACACCTTAATGCCCGCGCTCGCACGCGGCAGAAGCGAGCCGCCTTTTGTTTTTCTCAATACTAGTCTCTTAACGCGAATGGATGCAATATATATTTTGAACTGTTCTCTCTCCCTTTCTCAAAGTCGAGGTTTTACGACGCGGAAATTTACGATTTCCGAAAATAATGAAAAATCGCGAAAAGAAACGCCGCGTTAAAACTGTTCTCTCGTAGAGTTAACGGGTACGCGCGGATTTTTCAGCAAAAAGAGTATCTTTAAATATTTTCATTTAAAATTATCATAATTGTGATAATTATAATGATTGTGATTTAGCGCTCGGCGCGGAAGAAAATAAATAGAATAATAACACGGTATCCCGAGCCATCAGCCGAGTATGTTATAAATACATTCATAGTAGTACGTTAATTCTATTCGAAAAAAAACGGAAGGGAGATTGTATATAATCACGTCTAAGTATATAACCGTATAATGAATTCCTTTAATTGATAAAGAATCTAAGCAGCTCCTGGAATAAAAAAGAGCCTGATAAAAACGCAATCGCCGGCGCTCCCGTAATCGATTTTCCTAAAATAAATCAACTTTTTATCAACGCGCCAAATTTTTCGATTTTACCGTCCGATCAATGTTTTACAAATCAGTGCCAATTTTACCTTTCGATTCCAATTCTCTCGCGAACTGGAAAAGCGCTCCCCCAAACAATAGCCCCGCGAACCAAATACGCGTGGCACGTCTAAAAATAGTTAGTTCCCGCGAAAATTAGAATACAAATGACATTTTTACCGATCAAATCCCCTCGAAAATAACGGGCTTCGCGCCACCTCTCCCCAACCAACTAATGAGCAAACAGATAACGCGCGCGCGATAAAGTCGAGAAAATTAGAACGAGCCGCGCGACGGCCGGCAAGTGGCACATCGTCGCGCGACGAAAAAAAAGGCCGACCGCGAGATAAAAAAGGGTAAGGAGAGCGAACCGCGTATATGATGTAACGCAGCGGCAACGGTTTGCATGCGCTGTATATATACGCACGCAGAGGAGGCTGTCTCTCTCTCGCCCTGAGAACGGTACCTCGGCCATAAACGCTCTCCTTCACTCGCGACGTGTCGTGCTCTCGAGTCCTGCGAGAAAATATTCGCGCGGTGCTTGGCTAGAGCCGAAAGGTATAGAGGCGCTGGGTATGTACGTTGAGGATGGTGGGGAATTTTGGTTTTTGAGTTTGTTGTTTTTCGTGTAATGAAGTTCTGAAAGATGATGGATCATTAAGGAGAGCGTTAGGTTAAAAGGAGGAGTGAGGATGGGAGTGATGAATTAATGAGTGCGTCTGTACGGACAATTTCTGATTTAATATTCATCGGAGCGCGGTGGATGCGACGTGGAAACTTGTTTTCGCTGAATTACAATAAATTAACATTTTCCAACAAGGAGCAATTTCGCGGGATCTCAGGCGCGGCGAGCCGACGCCGTTTGAAGAGAAAATTTTCAATAATTTATTGTCATAATTCCCACGTAGTGCGCGAAGCACGCCGAGGCTGCAGCTACTGGCTTCGCGATGAAAACTCGATCAAATTATGGTTTATTGAAGCTTAAAATACACGTGTAACTCTATCAGCGCGCGCATATTAAGTATTTAATATATCGTCGGCGAGCTGCGCTTGCTGCTCGCTTTGCTGCTATATCTATTTTAATAAAAAAAAGTTTTATAGTTTCATTTACGGGATTCCGTTCTACTAACATAGTAATCTTATTACTATGCGCTGTTATTAAGACGATGCCGTGACATTCTAGTACGATTTTAACAATTGCGTCGAAAGCTTATACTCTTTGTAATTTTAGTAAGCTAAATTGCGTGTGATTAATTTTATTTTCTTGCACAAACTAAAATTTTCAGTTATAACAGTTTAACAGCTTTTCTGCGTTTATTTTTAATTTTAACGGATGCTTATATTATTCTTAATATTCTCAAGTTGTTGTTTTATTAATCATTAAAAGAAAATGTTAAACAAGATTACCACATTCCTACAGTCATTATCTCATTAAGCTATTCATAAATAAATAATTTCAACTCACCAGTGCTTTCTGGTATTATTGAAACTACGACGAAAATTTGCTCTGTTTGTCGTTAACAGTAAATAATCCGACCAAAGCGGAAAACATTAAACTGTAGCGTTTCTGTGAATCCACGTGAAATTACTATGATGTAGAATAGATTTGTCGGCGGCAAAAAACTTCATGAAACCTACACTATTATTTCGAGCTTGGAGATCCTTATCGCCTAAGTAGATAGAGATCGAGTCCAACGAGACGCGCTGCCTTACTAAGCCGAGCACGCATCTACTTTGACAGCCTTTCGCTTCCTCAAAATTTTTTTCCGACTTTTCCATCAAACCAATTTTTTCATCAATACAAACAAAACCTCTCGTCACTTAAATTAACGAATAATAATAAAAAACCATTTCTGTTACAGAGAGTGGAGTGCCAGTCCAACGTGGAACCCGTAAAAAAGTTCCCGAGAGCAAGAAAAACAGTCTCCACTCCCACACAGCCATCGACACTCACAGCATGTCACCGCGGTGCCCCCTGCTGCTCCTGCTGCTGCTGGCCGGCTGCTGCTCGGCCTCGCTCAGCAGTCCCAGCCCCAGCACGAAGGCCCCCAAAAAGCCCAGCAGTAGCAGCAGCAGCGGTTCTACACCCAGCAGCACAACGACGTCAACGACGACGACAGCAGCCAGCTCGCCACCTTCCACCTTCGCCAGCAGCAGCAGCAGCAGCAGCAGCGTCAGTCCCGCACCGACAACCACGACAACGTCCACGTCGACGGTGACCCTACCTCGCAACGTGTCGATCGAGCCGCGCGTCAAAAGCACGACGCTCGGCGGCTCGACCTACAACACGGCCACGACGCGCCGGGTAAGCAGCACACCGGCCAGCAGCAGCGTCGGCAGCAGCCGAGAGCCGAGCAGCAGCACGTCCACGCCCACGACGACTTCCGCCAAGGAGACCCGAGAGTCGCCCGGAAAAATTCGACCGCAAATCAAACTAACCACTAATTACACGAGCGCCAGCGAGGTAAGTGCCGCTTCCCCTCTTCCCACTGCTGTATACAGTAACGGACGAAAAATTACTTCCAGCCCCGAGATTCTCGAATTCCTCGCTTTGTCGATTGCACTTTGTTATTTTGCGCGCGCGGGGAGAGAGAGCCGGAGCGCTGTAAAGTCGAGTAGCTGTACGGGCTGGGGGCCTGCAATCATTCTAGGGCTCGCGCGCGCGCGCGAGGGCTATTAAACTTTTTATTAACCGCGCGTATCACTCTGGTATTATGCGGCCCCTGGCTTCTCGGAATGGATTTAAACGAGATAGCGCGCATTAACGGCCAGATAAGCTAACGCTCGAATCGGATAGCAGCTTTTTCAGCCGATCGCCGGAAGATTGAAATTGCGATTAGTCCTGGCTTTTCTCTCCCTCGAGGACTGCACTGTTTAAACATCGACTTTCTTGGCTTGATTAAGGGGACTTAATTTTAGTCAAGCCGAGCGCATTGTTAATCAGAATAATAGAGTAAACAACAAAGCTCGACGTCGAATTCCAAGAATAGAGCTTGCTAACGACCTCGAGCCTTGAAAGAGAAATGAACGCCGATGAAAGCGGAGCAAGAAGCCGGCGCAGCGACCGGTAGAGAGAGAGAAAAAAAACTCTGAAATCCCTTTATTAAAATAAACTTTTTGTCCAAGCACGGCTCGCGCCTCTTTTTGCCTCGCAACGTTTATGGCCCCTTCGCTCGGTTTGCGTTTAGGCGTGTCAGGCTGGACTTTTGTCATGTTACTGCAGGCGAGCGCGGCTTTTTTCCCCTATCCCCCCAAGCCGGCCCTTTCTTGCGCCACTATCGCCTTATAGTCATTATACGCCATTAGAACGCTGGCTCTCGGGGAATCCGAAGCTCCGCGATTCCGCGCATTCCGCACTTTGGACGGCCGATAGGCAGCTCTCCCGCAATCCTACGTTTTTGCGTCACTGGTTACGCGATTATATCTGGCCTATCGTTAAGGCCGCCACAGCCGGAATTCGAACGGTACCGATGACTTTTCAATTTCAGTCGCGCGCCGCAGCCCGGCTAACAAGGATCGCGCACTTTAATTTGCAAATTCGATTGCCGCTAGTGCCTTCTTTGTGCGCGACTCCGCGAGCCTTGAAATACAGCCAGCGGTGTAGCTCATACTTAGCTGAGGGGCAATTCATTTTTGCAATTAGCGGAGGTGGGATAAGGCACGAGGCTCTGTCGCCGTATATCCGGCATTAGGCGTGCGCCGCTCTCTCGCGAGGAGCGAGGAAAAAAAGCGCGCCGCGGAATTTTCATAAATATTTAAGCTTATTACAATAATACTTTATTCATCGGCAAAAGGCAGAGAGGCGCGCGTGTTTTGAATTGCAATAACGCGCCGAGCTTGTACCCTGCTGAATTGTGGGAAAATTACGCGTATATTCATTGAAATGAATTTTTGAGAAGGAGGAGCGGGTACATGCACACCCGGAGAGCGCCGGTGGCTGGCTATATTGAATGAGATTGTAGCTGGGGATATAGGAGAGGGCCCGGCCGCGAGGAGGAGAGGTTAGAGAGAAATCCAAACCACAAGCCGATACGTGACCGCTCGGCTGATACGCCGATATATATCCAAGGGCCCAGGGAGAAGCGGGCAAAAGAGAGAAGCGAGAGAGCGAAAGAGAAAGGAAAAAGGAGCTAGGCTAGAGAGAGAGAGAATTTACGTATCGAGGCGCGCTATCTCGCAGTCCGTTGCCTCCTCTCCCAGCTTTCAGCGCGCGCAGCCGAGCAAACAAAGACACTCTGGCCTCTGCGCTGGGAGATAAAGCTCGGGGCGGGATTGCAGACAGGAGAGACGGGGAACAAGCGAGCCGTGCTGGAGAAGGAGATATATATGGCTGGATCCGTTTCCTTCAAATTGAGGAGAAAGGCTGGACTCTGCCCCCTCGGCTGATAAATCCAAGTGTTTCGCGCCGGGCATTTAAATAGTTTTACATTGAAAGGGGCCTTTTGAATGGGAGCGAAAATTTTCGAAAACTATAAAACGCCCCGTTGAATAGCTTCGATTGATACAGTTTACGTTGCATAATGGATGAGCGCGCGCGCTACTACTATTAAGCAAAAACGAAGCGAAAAAACCGAAGCGGCTTATACATTTAACAAATTCCATCTGGTCATAAACATATTGTAAGCGTACTTCTCGCCGAGATAATAAAGACGCGTCGGGCCTCGGCGAGGAAGGAGCAGAAGAAGCCAAGCGCATAAAATTTGTCAGCGCGAGCGAGCGCGCGGCCGAGCAAGTTTTTCCTCGGCGCAGATCCCCAGAGAGACTCCATACATTATATACGCGAAGCCAGGCGGCAGGCAGTCAGACTCTCTGGGCGCGCGGAGGAGCTGAGAAATAGCTAGGGAGAGAGCGAGAGGAGAAGAAGAAGGCGAAGGAGGAGCGCCGGAAAAATGGCATATGGGTCGAGGTGGAAAGTAGCTTAGCGCTCGCGAGCGAGAGAAACATCGGGCTACGCATATACGCGGAGAGAGAGAGTATATACACGGCCACGTGCTGCATAAAGTTAGGCGCGTCACGTGGCTGGACGAATGTGGCGGGCCTTGTTTGTATATGCACGCGAATTACGAATTTGCCGGTGTGCGCTGGATAAACAAAGCGGCTTTTCCATGTTCCGCTGAAAAGCACATTGCTGGATAAGTGGCTGCTGCTGCTACTGTTTAATGCCGCTGCCGAATTATTAATTAGCAGAATGCTGCTTTTTCGGAGGCGGGCGTTGAGGTTGCTTTAAGCTTTTTAGTTTTTGGAGCTTGAGAACAATGTTTAATTAGCGAAATTTTCCGGGCCGTGGGTGAGCTGCTTTTTCAAATGAAATTTGTATATACGCTGTTTCGCGGAATATTAAAGCTCGGCTGATTCTTTATGATTTTTATTAGTTTAAAATTTCGTTGCGGTGTATAACCAGTCGCGCTCGGTGTATATAGTTTCAGGTCACGCAGCCTCTTTTCCTCTATTTGACACCTGGCGGTTTCGAATGCGAATGACAAGGTGTATAAAAGTACATAAAACTCGAGGCAAATACGCATGTCACAGCGCGCACGTGGCGTACATATTTTTCTTTCGCATTACCCATATCTCTTTGCAACCGAATATGGCTTTCTCTCACTGTTCCTGTTATTAATGACACGTATCAAATGACACGTACTACTCGCATCATATTTTATCGCGCGGCGCGCACGCTGCAATGTTGCACGGATTAAAATATAAATTTTCCGCAGTACCATCCCACAATCGACGGAACAAGCATTTTTCCAATCAGAATCCTTTCTTACTTTCAACCAAGACGCTGAAATAAAGCCATGTTCCCTCAGCCAAGCGTGTAATAGAGTAATAAATAAAAAGAGCATCAGCCTCGCAGCAATCCCCAGAAGAAAAAAATGGCCGAGTACAGTTTCGGCTGCGGAGGATCGCTGGGATTCCTCCCCGGAGTTTTTGGTCGTTCGCTCGCGCGCGCGCGTCAAGATAAGAAGTAGATTGCAATGATCCGCGATCGAATCTTCCTCTTTCTCTCGGCTCGGCTAAAGCCGGGCAGTTTAGCACGCCGCGGCGCGCTCGCAAACTGCTCCAAGAGCTTTCTAGGACAGTTACGCGCTCTTTCGCTCGCCTGCGCCGAAAGAACAGTAAAATGGTTTTATGGCCGGGGAGAGCGAGGGAGAGAGCCGAGCGACTAGCGGTGAAGATGAACGGACTGATAATCGGGAAAGATCGCAAACTCGCACTCAAAAACTCCGGCTGCCGCCGCCGCTGCATCCGCGAGCATCATCCCGCCTTATGAATACATGCATGCGCCGCGCGAGTTCGGCCTATGAATATCAAAATTATACGGCTCGCCGACAGCGATACTATATAGTTTTCCTTTTTTTCTTCACACAGCGGCCGGGCTATGGAAGAAACAAAGGCGCCGCCGGCGCGCGAGGTGTCGGCCGAGCTGGAAAACCGAACGAAAAATCGGGATAAAAATTCCCGATGCCTTCGAAAAGTTCCTTTCACCACGGAGGAATTTCGAGAGAGAGACCGAGGGCATTTTTCTCGACTTATCCCGAGATTATTAATCAGCCGGCAGCTGAGCGCGCCGAGCAGCTTAAATCAAATGGAAATGAAATCGTCGGGCGAAGACGGCATTTTTCCGACTATCGAGGCTGCGCGCGTTTATCATCTCGAGAGAGAAAAAAAGCCGGGGTACGACCGGAGCGCGACGCTTAAATAATAGCGAATTAGCGCGCCGGCCAGTGAAAAGCAGTGATTTCACCTAAAAGCTGGATATAGTCCAAGATTGATTAGCTCGGGCCGCGAGAGGCGGCGCAAAGTGCCGCGCTCGAGGTAAAAAGGAAAGGGACGCGCGCGCGCGCGCAGCGAGAGCAGAGAAAGGTGGCAACGCCGAGACAACAGATGCACGCGGCACCATTTGTAGGTCGACAAATTAGCCTGCTCTCGCGCTTGATCGCGCCTAGTCATTTTCGCGACGCGTCCGTTTTCCTAGACCAGCGCGCTAATAGGTCTGGAGCTCGCCGCGGGGGTTAGCTTAGCGCGTCTTCTTCTTGGGTGTTCGCCAAGCGCGAAACTGGGGGGGGGGGATTCTTATCCCCGAGGTCATGGCTAGGTGTACGCGCCGAGGCGGAAAGAGCCGGCTCGAATTTACCGGGAAACCATCAGCTGAAGAGTCGAGGTTGAAGAAAGAGATGGACTCTTCTTCTGCGCTGGGGATCATCATCGTTCTACTGCAGGCGCGATCATCTTCCCCGAGAGGGAGAGAGAGAGAGCCGAGAGTTTCGATTTCTCATTAACATCGGGCTCGTTCGCTTCTTGCGAGTTTGCGCTCGCGCTGGAGGAAAGGATAAAGTCTAACCGTTCCAGCGCCGATGGAGTTATTGTGTTTTGCGAGCGGCTGCTAGTTTGTTTGCCGGGATGCGGGGTCGAAAAAGCGGGGCTGCGATTTTTCCGTTAATAAAGTGTATATGCAAAAGCCTCGAGCGGGGATTGATTTTAACTCCATGGAGTTTAATAAAAAAAATGTAAAACAGTTGCCGCGGCTTAGACTTTTATATAAAAGTACGCTGTTGATATTCAAATGAAAAACACGGCGTGGTTTTATATTGGAAAATTCTTTTGTTGCGGAGGCCGGGACTTTATTGTAGAAATAACAATCGCACGTGTGAAGTCGAATAATAATTTTAAAAGTATTTTATGAAAAAAGTCTGAGTGCGCGTGCTGCCTTTTTAAGCTTTTTGCTACTTTCTATAGGCAAGGAAAATACGTAATGTGTTATATAAATTTGTTTACTTTAAGAGGAAATATGTTTTTTGCTTTCAGTACTATTCCAACCACATAAAATTATTTTATTTGGAATATTGATATTGGAATTATAAAATGCATATTTTTGGGTCAGTTTTTTAAACCATATTCAAGTATCTTTTATGACACATTTCTCACAAAGTTACTTCTGTAAATTTTCAATCAAATGAAATAAAGGATTTATGATACTCATACCAGCACGTAGTGAATCAAAAAATGATTGCTATTGAAACAGCGAGAATGAATGAATGATTTATCATTTTGCAGTAATATAAAAAATGTATCTTACTAATCCGATTTTAAAATTTTATGGTATTATTAAATTTTCCTTTTTATTAAAAGTTTATTAAAATTAAAGTGGACATTTATTACCAATCTGAAATCTTCAGTGCTTTTTACATTTTTATGTAAAATTAAACAATCGCTAAATTAAACATGTCATAATATGATTGAAGCTCTCTTCAATTTCAGTAAGCGTGCATACTCTTTCATTTTATTTTATTTCAATTAAAAGTACTGGTCCTTTTACATTAATTTGCCATGTAGGCAAATAAAGCATAAAATGAAAGTGATACATTATACTTGCATGACTACAATTTAATTGATAATATAATTAGCAGTATAAAAATTAACTATAAATAAGAACATATTAATAATAAAGATTTCAT
>JAPYZA010002256.1:0-39243 GCA_030522685.1 Eupelmus azureus | reverse complement strand
AGATCGTTTGAAAATTGCACGTACTTAAAACTTTTGATTGATTATTACCACGAAACACTTCTAATCATCTTTTAATCGTAATTCTGTCGACACCAATATAATTAACCAAACACACAAACTCCATCAACAAACCCACAAAAAACCAATAGCAATTCTCTCAACAACCTGCCTGGCAATATCTTAATGTCCCACTCGAGCCACTCCAACATCCAATATCTCGCCAATATCCCTCCAATACTACATTCCCGCACATCTGAGATACGCTTTGGCGCTGGCAACTTTTCGCGGAGGTCACCACTTGGTCGCCGCTACTTACGCAACGGCGCGACGGATGCGGACGGCAGCCGCACGAACGGTTATGGGAATGGAGGATGAAAGACAAAGAGAGATAAAATGTATAATTGAGCCGCGCTCGTCGCTGTAGTCGCGGAATCGACGCGAGCCGAGGCAAGATTAAAAGGTCGTGGAGGTAGGAAAGTGCCGGAGTGGTTGTGCGAGTGGCCGAAAGTGGATTTTTTTTTGAGGAAAAAGGGAATGTAGCGTTGGATTGGTTTGAATTGGTGTTGGTGCGCATTAAGTTGAGCGTAATGTAATTATTTAGAGAATTCTTAATCGCAGAAAAAAAATGGTATATTAGTGTTAGATACTTAGAGAACATTAATTTTTATTATCTTGTTTTTCTCCCTGACCGTAATTTTAATGAATTTTACTAATATTTTGTTAACTCATACTTAAAGATGCGACTAATGAATTTCGTAATCATTATGCACAGAAAAGGCTGCTAGATTTTATCTGTGATATTATTGTAAGAATGATGAGAAAAACATTATTTCTCTACTGCAGCTCGAAACTCTAGAGTTGATTCCAGACACTGAAATGTCTAGAATCAGCTGTAGTCGTGACTGGCTTAGTAAACAGAAATTATGAGCTTGCTTTTTCGAAAGACATAATAAAAAGCCGCTGGCTCTTCTATTTATAAATACCGGCTTTTAATTATAAATATCCTATTTCTTCTGTATCTACTTCCTACATTACAAAAACACATCCAATAAACAACATCCTTATAAAGACAAAACACACTCACTCGTTCACCAAATCAAAAATCACTCCACCCATCTGCGTAAGTAAAAAGATTCCTATAAAACCCACACCCTCCAGCAAACCATCACCCGACAAAATAAATCCGTACGAAAGCTCTGAAACACAAGCCGGGCCGCAAAACATACCGTAAGCACGCCAGCCACGCGCACACGACACCTATTTGAAATTGCCGTCGCCTATTGGCCTTGAGGTATGCGCGCGCGAGCCTCGAGTTGCATCGAAAGCGAAATCCGCGCGCCGGGTTACCAAACGCACGGCGCGCGTAATTCCAAAACGAATATACATTGCGCGCGGGCCATTTAAATTCGCCGAGCTGTGAGACGCACGTGCGCGCTCGTTATCGTAGTTGTTTGAGAGAGAGGCTGTTCTGTTGGTTTGTTTTGGGAGAGGGGGGAGAAGATGGATTTTTGTAATTTTTTTTTTAAGTTAAGATTTGGTGCTTTTTTATAGGAGGTTTGGTTATTTTTTGACTGAGAAATTTTTGGTCGAGAATAATTGTTACTGAAGTTTTAATGTAGGTGCCATTTGACGTTTTGGCTTTAACGCATGTAGCAGCTGATTTGATAAAAACGTTCGCAGCTGCGTTCAAATGTAATTTATCGTATTTAGGTCGATTCGCAAGAATGTTTATCACATTGTATTTTCTTAGAGAAGCGCGTTCTATAAAATAAGTGTGAACTACAGAGTCCAAATTGCACAATTTCTTTTATTGAAATGACATATATTTTATTATTGAATAACACTTTTATTGATCATAACTTGAATAACAATCAGCAACAGATATTATTTATTACAAACAATTGTTATGCATGCTTTCTCGTTAATTAAAAGAAAACAATTCCATCTCTGACATATTCATTAAATTTGCAATAACGTAAGAAGCACATCTTACATCCTCTGCAATACAAACAGAAAACAGACCCTCAAACTTCACCTCCTCTCCTCAATCCATCCACATCCAGTGAATTACAAAAGACCACCCACGCAGCCAGACGGAAGATAATAACGCCCAACCACTCAAAAGACGCGTCTTTTACTCATATCAAAATTCAACCTAACCTCACCGCGCACTTATACAGTCGAGCCCCAAAAAAATCAGTATAAACCAACGTGCAAGCTAACCTCTCCGCGCATCTGCAACATTTAGATGTCAATGTCGCGAGCTTTCGATTTCGATGAAATTTTCGTGCGGGCTACGTGGCCTCGATTTCTCGAGCCGAGCGCCGAGCGCGCACCTAACCTCAAAGCGGCTAGTGCACGCGCACGTACAGAGAGGTTGCTGTTGCGTTAAGTAATACGCCCTCGATCACGTTTTGTATATAGCAAGAGACTTTAAACATGCGTGTAGAAGAGAGAGAGAGAGAGAGACAAAGAGAGGCGGTTGCGCCGACGCGGGAGAGCACAGCAACGCGGCGCACTGTAGTCGTCGCGTGCCGATCGTCATTGCCAACTTTTCTGCAATTTTTTTTCCTCGTCTTCGCGAGGATACATCGAGGATCATCTTTGTCTCGAAAGAATTTCACTCGATTTTGCCGGCCTTGAGCCTGATTTGGCTTGTGAACGATCCGGTTGGTTTCAACAAACTTCGGAAAATGATGTATTATAATAGTCATTATGTTACACATATAGTGTGTTTTCTGATCTTAAAAGTGGGCCAAAAGTGACTTTTTTACATGGCGGGTGATAAATATAAGTAGCGAGCGTAATAATATTTTATTATACATGTTGGTACTAAATATTGTCAAACTAAATCTTATTGTCAATTCCACGTCAACTGATTCCACGTGGATATGATCAATTTCATTATGTATGAAAAATTTTAAATCAACTGAGTATATTGAAAATATACAATTAATAATTATTTGTATCCTTAAAATATTTATAATACTAAATTTTTAAAAAACAGTTCATTTGAAAATCATAGAACATTCTAAATTATGTAGACTAAAACATGATTTGTCTAGTTGCAAAACAGTTGCAATTTTTTCCGTGAGAAAACGATTCTTAATTTAAAATTAAAAACCGGACAGGCAACTAGTAATAGTCCATAATCAGCCCCTAATTAATTTGATTCGCGCACAAAGAGACATTTGCAAAACTCTCTATGCAAATATGCAAAAAATCACCGGCTGAAAAATGCCTATCACCACTTCCTCCACGTATATCGCGCTTAAAAAAATCACAAGCCCGATAATCAGCGATCGCTGAATATACATAAAACTCGCTTATTAATAACCGATCGCCGTCCGCGGCAGCCAAGGTCCCCCCTTCTCGATTAAAATTAATCGTGCCTCTTTCTCACTTGTTGCAGGACGAAGCATTTCCGGGTGAGAAAGCTCAGCGAGTCTCGGCGGCGGAAGGCTCGTCCTCGACGGCAAAATGTCCATCGTCATGCAGTTCGTGGACCGGTTCCACGAGATACTAGACAAGCATGCAGGTGAGTTGCTTTATGTGTTTACGTGCGCGCTCTCGAGTGTGTAAAGGTACGGTATATTGTGCGAAGGTCCTGCGTTTAGCGCCTGAGAACTTCATTAGCGAGGCACTTGCACGCGCGCGAGTATGTTTGCCTTTGCTGCGGCGTAGTCGCCGGCTGAACTTGCTGACCCTGACTATTTCTGGATTCCGATTGTTCTTTTAGCTTTTCCGAGAAAATCGGTATTTCATCTTGCGAAGCTTCGACCTCTCTGTTTATGATAGATTCAATCGCATCCGCTGTAATAGATCGGTAATTACTCTCGCTCTACTTAATCACCATTTTTTTTATCACTGTAGAAAATAGCTTAATTTCAAGGTACACGGCAAACGAACAGCGATCTGAAAATTCCAGCGCGTATCGACTATGCGCGCTTTGATCCCTAGCCCGCACACGTACGTCTATTAATGCCGCACTGTATATTCGTGCGGCGGCTCGCCGATTTCGACTCTTCGCGCGCAAGCGTGTGTGTTTATACACGCATAAACGCGCGTTGCGCTCTCTGAGGATCCTCTCTTGGTGTTCTCGGCTTGCGCAAAAGACGCGCCTTGCGTCAGAGCGCGTCGCTTTTTTTTCTCTCTCCTACACGCTCGCTCTGTCTTCTGGCCATTTTCGCGCTTTCCCATGGATTCGGTCCGCCGTCTGAGATCGGTAACTGCTGATAGCGAGCTTTCGAAGCAAAAGCCAGAAACAAAATATTTGTCCCGCAGGTTTTTTCTTGCAGCGTCATCGATTGCTTCAGGAAAATCGGGAAAATCAGTATACTCCAACCGATCGGTCCAATCTCGTCCCCATCCAGAAGGTGAACTCACCAATCCACACCGATCAAGCACCTCCACTCAATAAATTCATCTTCCACGTTGCATTAAATCGCGCGCCGTCGCGGTCCTTTTACGAGCCGGCCTCACGAGCGCACGTCTGCGCTCGCTTAGTGGACTATAGCCGAGGAGCGCGGCGCCGATTGATATGCAGCGCAAGTTCTCGATCAAGGACGTTAGCCCAGCGAGCGTCAAAGGGGTCACGAGGCGCGCTGACTGCTGCCTCAATGGATGCGAGGTGAAAGTTAGCGCGCACGCCTGCTATTATCTGTGTAGTGTCTCTCTGGGTATTGTTTTCGTTCGAGCTGCTTTGGACGATCGGCGCTTTGGAAATCGGCCATTTGGATGACAGCTGTTTGGGTGGGTGATGGGAGTTGAAAAAACGTGGTTGAGGTTGACGCTGTGGATTGGCCAAGTCCGCTGGTTACGGATGGTTGGAATGTATAGTTGCGGTGTAGTGATTAGGTGTCTGTTTGGTAGCGAGGTGATGTCTGCGCGTTGCTGAGTTAAATTATGGCTTTCAGGAGTGAACTGGAAATTTAGTTGACGAAACGCGCGGCGAGGTCGTTTTTTAACGCGAGTGAAAATATTTTTAACGAATTATTCGGATGTATTACGTTGCTAATTAGTATACTAGCGCTTTGATGTGTTCGAGGTTTCACAATGACGCTGGCATTCTTGATTAATTAGCGGTATTTGAATCTTATTCGGACAGTATGAACGAACGTTTTTAATAAATCAGTAAACAAACTAAATGAACTCAAAGCTCTGCGGGTCAGCAAATCATAATATTATGAAACTCTGGCAATATATTGACATGGATGATGAATGAAAATTCCGTCTATTTAAATTTCGTATTCTGAAATATCAGTACAACGTAACTGTTAATTTTACGGCTTTTTTTCGTATTACTGTGACCGTTGTGCAAGTCACGTCTTGCAATTATAACGATGACTTTAGGAAAAAATCGGTTTTTGGTGCTATACTTAAACTGAATATAAAATAAATGTCAATTATCAAAATACTATTTTGAGTCATTTATTATGAAGGTTAGAAAATAAATAGCTGTTTAAAGTTTTTATACAAATCTTTGATATTGCGTATAAAAGATAGACGTAAAAATAGATAAAAAAGAGTAGTTCTTACATAAAGACAATTTTTTATCAATAGTATCAATGACTTGATTTTATTTAAACCTTTTGACATTATAAAAATGTTAAGCTTCATTGCATAAACATTTATCGAAATTGGTGATTATTATTTGACAATATAATATATTATATTATTATATTACATTATTATTATATAACAGTATTTAACTTTTACTTAAGATACACTGTAGTATCTTTATCTGTCAAAACAATTTGTTTATTTAATGGAGGTTATACAGCAAGTTATTTAAAGTCGAATTATCGATTCAAATACCTTCATAATAAATCTTCCTCAAAGCGTGGCAAAAAGAAACGAAAAAACTAATTTCTTCATAAAAAAATCTCGCAATAAATGATCGCCCCTGGTAAATGAAATAAAAGGATAAAACCATTTGCTAGAGAGGCGCGAGTTTATTCATATTCAACAAGTATATCCAGCATAATAACTTACGTCAAAGGAAAGTCAATAATTACACTCGATGATGCACATTCATCTGCATTCTCTCTTTATGGGAAGGAGTAGTCAGCGCCGACGACGACAACGATGATGATGATGATGGTAATGATAATAAAGCCGGCAAAAGAATTCTGCAAAAGTAAAAGGCGAGAATGGCGATGTGTCATCTCGTGAACAAACACACGATAATTCCCGCTCCTTTTTTATCCAGCGAGCGTTTGAAAAAGGACCTTCGGCACAGCCGACAGGGTCAGTCCACTGACCCCTTCAAACAAGGTCCTCGATTCGACCTACCGTTTTTTTGTATCCTCTTCAATTTTTTTTCGTTTGAGTGTGTCTATTCGTTTGAGTTGTACCTGGAATTACCGTACAGGGAAGCAGGTATAATGTCGGATTTACATTTCGAGTGGTATTTGATGGCATCGTTAATGTGGTTCCGGATCCTGCTATGAATAAGCAAGAAATCATGAATTCTGAGTAGTCATTCCAAGTCAGAAATTTAAGAGATTGCAACTGGTCGATGAAAGGTCACCATCATGATGAGAATATCATACTTGGGACATACAACGAAATATCGACACGACCTTTTTTCTCACTTTTTAACGTTCCTTTGACGCAGCTAAATCGTAATGAATAGGTACACGTAGTTTCGTAATTCTCCACGAGAGCTCGATTCACATGCTTAATGAAAAGAGACTTTAATGGTGCAGGCATGTGCACGAGATGTAATGATGCTTGTGGTGGCTAATGAAGATTTGGCCGTCTACCAGGACTGGTAATGGTTTATTCCTGCGTTTGAGGTACTGTAACTTCATTGCGGTGTCGTTGGATAAATAGTTTCGTTTACCCAGAGCCATGTAAACCCGGCAATTACAGTTATTCTGAAATTGGATACTTCGTTTGGAAGTTACTCTCCCTTTTTATGATTAGCATGAGCTCATTAGCTACTTGAATTGCTCAACGGACAAATTTGAAAAGTCCATTTTAATAATGCGGTTTCATAATTAATTACCATAATTGACTACCAGGCTTTAATGCTATTTCACAAAAGACAACGTATCCTTTGAAAGCTGTTTGTATACAAACGAACACATTGTAACATCGGATCCGTTTTCTCGCAATCTCGACTACACCTGCTAACGCGAAGCCATGTGCTTCTGTTAGATCAGCGCCAGCCGCATTTTAAATTCCAACCATTCTGATACATCCAGCGGCACCTTCAATCAAGATAAAAGGTTTATCCTCTCGACAATCACATCGTCGTGCTCGATCTACCAACGGCAGCGCGCGTATATCAAGTTTCGCTTTCGTTGCCTCCGTTCCCTTTCACTCGTGACTCGCGAAGAGCCTGAGCTCGCCCTTGAAATCGTTTTAGCGCAGGACATTGTACCTAGAGCTGTGCGATGACTTGCAGGAACGGCTCGCATGCCTGAGATGCACTTAGGATCAATGAAAGTTTAATGTTCTCGTGTGCTCCAGTGTTTTTTCTAGCGTTGCCTATTTTTGTCCTACTGTGTAAGGAATCTGCGCTGATCATTTTGCTGCATGAATCTGAATTTTCGATGTTGTTGATGCCTTAATTAACTTGAAGGTTTGGTTTGTTAAGTTTCTTTTATTCAATAATTTTTCAGTAATTGAACGTTTTAGAATTATTTAATTATTTCAAGTTCAATTCTAGTGGGTTTACGTATTACTTATATGGTTGCATCACATTTTCTAAGAATTATTAGAAAATTTTGTCAAGGTATGATGAAACAAAAATTGATTATTGGAAATTTATTTGACCTTTATTTGGTATATCAGATTTTTGATAGATATTTTAACGTTTTGATATGATTTTACATCGCATAATTCAACAAAACTGATTTATTCACTTATTATACAACCGTTGGTGAATATTGTTTATATATTATGCAAAACAATAATTACGTGGTATTATACAGTACCTTTACACTACTCAATATACTTCGAATGTAAATTATAAAACGATTTTTTGTAAATAACTATATATTTAACAAATATTTTAGACAAACGCACAACAAATTGGTTCCTAATGAGCTCACCGTTCTATACGCTATTTATCTGCCTGTCGTACGTCTACACAGTAAAGGTTCTGGGGCCCAAACTTATGGAAAACCGTAAACCCTTCCAGCTCAAGAATGTCCTCATAGTGTATAACCTCTTCCAAGTTATATTCTCGGCGTGGTTATTTTATGAGGTAAGATCACTTTTTAGATTTTTTAATGTACATTAATGTAAAATACTATTTTCTTACAGTTGCCTTTACTGCGCGAACTCTTTTTTTAATATGATAAATTTCTGGTATGATTATGATGTAAATATTGATTTTCTTTCTTCTAAATAATTGGACTTTGTCTATTTTATCTTTGCTGATTTGAAGCGAGGTAGTGTATAGTGTATAAATTGTAGTGTTGTTCCACAAAGCTATCTTTTGTAAAAACGCTACAAACATTTTCTACTTTGCTAAAATAAAAATCAATTCTGCTGATATTCTACTTGATATTTGAAATATTTATGTATTTGGATAGTATTATAAAATCATTTTTATTTACAATTTTTCCGCAAAATTTTGTGCTGCAACTTAGGCTTTATAACTTAGCTACATATAGTATGTGATGACGAGCGATCGGATTTTAAAAATGCTCAAAAATATGCAGATCAAAATGTTTTTAAAAAGCAAACAATTATTTCTTTACTATTTATAGCTTGTTAAATAACAAGCTTCTAAGCAATACAACAAATCTATCGCTCGCTCATCTAAAAGGCA
The DNA here is from genome assembly GCA_030522685.1 of Eupelmus azureus. Taxonomy (NCBI): domain Eukaryota; kingdom Metazoa; phylum Arthropoda; class Insecta; order Hymenoptera; family Eupelmidae; genus Eupelmus; species Eupelmus azureus. Next base: position 30,455 of record JAPYZA010002256.1, on the reverse strand, counting down.
ATAAAGTAAAAGGAGCCAAACTGCTAGTCTAATATATACACATATAAGAATCGAAAAATTAAACTTGTGGTGTAAAATGTATGCAGTCCCTGATGGGCGGCTGGTGGGGCGAGTATAGTTTCCGCTGCCAACCGGTTGACTATTCCGACAGTCCGTCGGCAATAAGGGTGAGTTCGTCGTCCCAAGTCTCCAACATCTCTTTCAGACTGTAGCTGATTATATTCTCCTGACGACGATGACGACGAATTAAAAAATAATAATTATTATAAAGAACTACGTTTTTTTTTGATGATCGTATATATAGAGACAGAAACCAACGAGACGTTAATCATTTGTCTCTCTTTCTCTTAGATATAAGTAATTTTGGCCTTATGTTAAAAAAGGGCTTTGGATGGATATGCATACATTCTGTACTTCTGTATTATATATTGGAATGCATCGAGGCTAAGTTACTGGACGATCTGGCCGATATCATGTCTATCACTGGGGTAGATCTTACGGCTTAGATTAATAATTATGCGCATTTTATCCTTTTTTTCTTCATATTTTCCTATATTTTTTTTTTCCTAAATTCACTTTTTCTTCACTGATTCTTTATCCTTTGCATACTCTGAATCTTTGATGACTGTATAATTTCATCAATTAATTCACGTGATTTTTTGTTATTTATTGACTATTTTTACTTGAAAGGTCGTTTAAAAAATCTTTACTCAATGATGTATTATTAAATCGATTTTGTGCACGATTAGGAAAGAATATTTTGTAGATTGTGCTAGGAAGATTTTTAAGAAAGTCGACCTTGTCTTTCGATGTCAAGACCTTGCGAATCAAAACAACAGGTGCCTATACAAATCATTTCAATTGAATAATTTAATTATTACGTTCAGCACTGAATTAGTAATTTGATACTCACAATAAAATTCATTGATTAGCATAAAATAGGCATATTTTCTATAATCTCTTTATATTTTCTACATTCTATATGTGCAGATCGCAGATTTTTATAAAACATATTGTTATTTCAGAATTGTGAATATAATTTGTGGTATCAACTTAAAATATTTATTGCAGTTTTATTCTGTACGATAGACTTCAAAATAGCTTGTTGGACATCAATGAAATTTATATTACTTGCATTCTTATTCAACTACGTTTTATCAAAGGTTAAATTCTATTAATAATCGTGCAGAAAATCATTATTCGCTTAATTAAAATCTTTTAGATAGAATAACTTTAGTAAGTATTCAATTTATTTTAGTTTCCTTTTTTTACAATTATTATTATCCTACATATTCCAGTTAATTCATTTCTTCATACTCTTATGAGTGGGCATCAAAATATTTTATTCGTACATCAAAGCATTATCATAGAATAACCATCTATGGAATTTTCGATTTTAGACGTATTCTATCGACAATAAATATTAATAAAACCGGTTATCTATCAATCCAAGTTAAATTCAACCCCAAAATATATTCAAGAATGATCCTTCGCGAATATATCCGACCTCGTGGAATTTCACGCGAATGACAAACAGATAATTGTGAGGCAAACGGGCGAATGGAAAAGTTTACGCGCTGTTCCGAAAGTTATTATAAGCAAGTTCATATTCTCAGGTCAAATCGAAGCCGGTTACAAAACAGGAGCTCGAATTAATTGAGAATTCGTAATTAAGGCATCTCTTATAAGTGCTCAATGACGTATAATGACTTTTATTGTCGAGCGTTGAGCTTTTTCGAGTTTTGTTTATAACTGTTTCAAATTTATGCCGTGCGACACTTAAGTATTGTTCGCTGTTTATAAAGTCCCTGATGACGATGACCGTTTTAACGATGATTTGTTGATTATCAGTGATATGACTGTTTTCAAATTTTCTCCGTAGACATTGCAAAAGATGATTAGAAATTTTATAATTTTTTGATGCCTAACTCATACTTATATTTTCTGTAATTCTGTAACTAACATTATTTTTCAGCATAATGTAAATATACAGCATCCTGTAAAGTCATTTCTGTAGATTGTAGTTGAACTGTATGATTACAATCTATAATAATTAATGTTAAAGGAAAATCCTTTACCAGTGTACCATCCTTTCCTGTACATACTTTCTTATCCTACTTATTTTTTTACCCGTTTAACTATTTATTTCTTATTCATAAAGGTATGCTGTATTATATACTTTATTGATGGGTTGCTCGCATGACAGTGAGTAACTAGCGAGAAGACGTTTTTTTAGTCTGAAAAAAGGATTTTCTTTTTTAGTTTTTAAATATCATAGTTAATGTAATAATAATTATTTTTAATATTAAAATATTTTTCAAAAACACTTTTATCAAGCAGCCTATAATTCTTTTATGTAAATTATCGAAATAAAATGAGATCAATAACAGCATAAATTATGCATGCTTTTAAATGGATGTCGTTATGAAACTCAATCTTTTATGATAATTAAATCACGACAATGTAAGGCAAAAAAAGCAAAATAATTACATTTTATCGTGCGAGCCACGGAAGTGAATTCCTTCATTAATAATCACGCGAAGTCAAAGAACTCACGTGCAGGTGCCATTATGCGGCACGAGCTCCTTTTTTCGCTCTCGAAGAACGTCTCTTCTCTCAAGGCTTGAGGGATAAAAAAACTCGCCTCTCAAGGACCGATCTGTCTTCAATTATACATATATATATATATATAAATATAAATCCACTCATACATGCGTCCAAGCTGCTATTGTAAAACTCCCAAGGCTGTGCTGTGCTGTGCATCACCACTTGTATACATTTAATTTTTTTTTTATATCAGCAAATGGTAGAGCCGAATAATGAATGATAATGCAATTACAAAGGGCGCAGACGCGGTGAAGGTCGAACTATATAATATCTTTGCAGGAGGATTTGGAAGCGCATCCACATAATACATTTGTATTTTGTATTTCTGCGTATTTTGGCGATGATCTTTTTTTTTTAATTGAATGGCCTTGGCTATGTTGATTTCTGATCTACGGTTCGATGGCCTTTGGGCGGTTGTGGTTACAGATAGCAATGTCCGGATGGCTGACGGGGGAATATTCTCTAAGGTGTCAGCCTGTAGACTACAGCGATCGGCCCCAAGTATTACGGGTGGGTTTACCGAGAATGCCTTTATTAACACAATTTACCACTACTTACACTATGTGTCTTGCATTATTGTTGATCTTTATGTAAATACTATTGTTGTTACGCAGAAAGAGGGAAGAATAGACGTGCATGACTTGGGCGGTGTGATCAATGTGACAATATTTTCATGTATTTTTATTGTTTAAAGAGTAAATTTAGAATTCTGTAAACAATATATAAAGTTAATCCATTTGCTTATTTCAAAAAAAAATTTTATCTTATTATTGATTAAATAAGAGACGTAGTATTAGAATCTGATTGCAAATATTTTTATTACACTAGAAAGTTTTGCGTTGAGCCTAACGGCATGCATTGATATTTTTTCTTTTTTATGCGTAAGATAAATTATTTTATCACACCATAATTTGCACATTATTTTCACTCACTGACATTGTATATGTATGTATCTAAGAATCACGTTTTTTTTATAATCTTCAATTTAAATATAAGTACTGCACTTCAAACATTGCACAATAAAGTAATAAAATACACTTAGTATTAAAGAATTTAAAGTATTTACAAGACAAGAACCGTTGTACTTGATATTAAACATCAAAGAAGTTTGACAGATTTACAATAGTGTGAACCAATGCTAAAATGCTTAATTTTATTGCTAAACTAAAAAACTTTGCTAATAATATTTCATAAATAAATATTTATTTATGTATCTTGTAGGTAGATCTTGCACGTTGTCTGATACCATAAGCCTAGTCAATAAAAATAGCTTTTTAATTTGATTACGAACTAATATGTAACTTATAACTTAAAATAAACATTATAAGACATATTTTTTGCAATCCAGCTCTTTTTTTATGTATGTTTTAGTGATTTATGTTTTAGATTTCAAATTTCTTTTTAGTTTTTAAAATAGTCATGGATTTATTTTGAAATATTGCTCCCTTATATTATTGTGAGTGTTTTTTATTATTTTTTTTTATTTTATTCAATTCCTTCGTATATTACTTTTGTGCAAGAGCTACCTTAACCAACTAATATTGTATCACATAAGTTTATTATCTCTTAAATAATTAGTAACTATAAACTAATTCGTATTTTCCTCTAACTAATTATAATTTACTTATGGATAAGACGTGATATTTATATGCTACTCAGTAATTTAGTATACATAAAATAACAAAAAATATAACCTAGCTTTATGCTTGTAAAAATAACACATGTAATAAAGTATCGCTATCGTGAATTTGAGCTGCCACTAGCATCAATCTATTGTCAATATATACCCCAGCTTATCCTATTAGCATGCACTTTTACCACTTATAAACATGTTTAATTATATGTAAGAGACATTGACAATAAATTGAGATGGCGTTCATTCGTGTTATGAAAAATAAGTAATAAACTTTCCGTACAATCAAATCTTCAAAACTAATTTTGCTGATTCGTACAAAATTTCTAAATATAAATTAACTAAACGGTTATTAAAAGCTAAAACAATATAAAAAAAAGTAAATTAATCAATATAAATCTCGAAGACACATGTCTCCCCGCTGTAAAACCTCAAACGATCACTTCGACTCAACACGCTTCATTAACCAGCTGCCTGCTCCGATCTCGATCGAAAATGCAGGTTAAGCTAGGTCAGTCGGGCAATTCAAAATCCCGAGAAGAAGAAAAAGAGCCAATCCGGCCTTTACGTCTAGGCATCGATCCGGTATAAAATCGATCGGTACAAATAGGCGAGTTGCGGCAACCGATCGCGCAGGTATGACATAAGGTGTTGTCCCCATGCCGCCGATTTTGGCCTGCCGCTTCATATATACGTGCTCGCACCGGTATTTAAGAATTTCTACGCTATAAGAAAACGAGACTGCCTGCTTTAGGCTGCCGCGACTGGAGAAAGCGCGCACGAATTTCAAATCCGGTCTAATACCGTGGGTTAGTTTTATGCAGATTTATGAATGTCCAGGCGCGAGAATTACCGATTTGATGAGTTGTGTCTCTTTTTTTCTTGATTGGCGGGATTTGTTTTTACATCGATTGATTGAGTTGTGAGCATTTTTTTGGTTTCGTAGTGTCGAGAGGCTAGTTATGAGATTGATCGGTTGCTTTAGTTTTTTTAAATTAATTGATCAACTAATTGATCGGCAAGTATTAAAGCGCAATCAAACACGAATGCAATTATCGATAAAAAATAAAATCTTTAAAAATATATATTGTTCAATTTTTTGAGCTTGACAATACTTTTACAATGAAAAGAGCAATTATGTTTAAATATGTTTTAGGAATATAAAATATTTTCTATTGGCAACTTTAAAATTGTAGACTTTTACTACGTAACGTGAAAAGGAAAAAGATTCTTGACATACAGAATATATCTATTCAATTTATTTTATTTTTCTAAGATCATAAAAAATCTATGTCTTTTTCTTTAATTTCGTATGTTGTAACGTTGACCTAAGAGGCAGTATTCCTGTTGCAGTGCTTTTATTTCACGCAAAGACTAGTTATGCATAAACATTAATGAACGTAATTACCGAGTAGTTTTGGAAAAAAATACTGCCATAAAAGTTACAGTAGTACGTGTTTTGTTCTCCTAACGAAATATTAGGAAATTTAGATTGCATACCTTGCAGTTTAGATCTTATCAGCCGAGAAATTTCATCCTAATTCATTTAATCGTTCAAAATCTCAAAATTTAATGAATTTTTATGCCCTAACAGGGCCCAAATTTTCATAAAAATGCAAGAAATTTTATTTCAGCATCTGTTGACGGTCCAATTTGAACTTATTTACCATTTGAAAGATTGCAATAGCAGACTTTTAGTTGGCCTACTAAACCACTTTACGAAAAATGTGCTATAATTAAAGAAAATCGTGACAAAATTTAGATTCTGTGACTGAAAGTGACCATAATTTATCTCAAGTTTTTTCATCGACTCCGAAACTTTCTTTCGCAATTTCAATGTCTTAACTATTTTATAACATGTTTTTGCTATCGATCCTAACGTTGATACTCGGTAGGTTTAATTATAAAACTTTTGAAAAATGTTACGAGAACTGAAGATGCAACCGTGTTTATAACGTAACCGATATTTTCATAATATTAGGTACTTTTTCTTCGATAACAGAGTTCCTATTCTATATAAATGATAACTTTATCTAACCGATGGCTGGTCGGTCATCCGTTTTACGAGATTTTAACTACACCATAAAGATAACTGACAGAACCTAACGTCATCAATATTAATAGAAACTTTTCTTTTTTAGTGAGTTCAAAAAGTCCAATAAAAATAAGACATTTATCATTCTCAGTGCCATCAATCTGCGACGTTTGCAAATCCAATAAACATAAAAAACATAATAAATAAAACCGATTAACTTAAGCCAAATTTTAACTACGAATTATCCAATTAGCATAATTAATTTTTAAACTAATGACTACAAATTTTCCTGTAAATAAAATTCATCTTAAAAATACAAGGGAACTCGCTTTCACCCAGAAAAGCCTTTCCAAAACCAACGCACTCCAAACAAAGCAAAAGTCACCCGCACGTTAACCTTAATACGCATAATATATATATATACACATACATATAAATGTCACCTCCTAAAACAGTCACACGTACATGGACCTTCCTCTCATTAGGCCTGTTGCAATTAACACCACGTAACACGCGCGCACGCGCCTCGCACTTTATATACTCTCTCTCTCTCTCTCTCTCCTTCTCTCTTGCGCACCTGCTCAATGTATGAATCGCCTAGGCGACTTGAAAGAGAAAAAAAAAGAAACTTACGACACACGCACGCCTGCACGTTACCATGTTACACCGGACCCATTGCCAGATTACACGCGCACGCACACACGTACAAAACTTTACTGCCTAGTCCGGCTGGCTGATTACTTTTGCTCGCTGTAGTTTGAGAAAATTTTAGTACGGGTTCGTTTCTTTTTTTTCTTTTGGAATTTAGATTTGCGCGCTGATTGCGGGATGAGGAAATTGGGCTGCTGCTTTGGCACGATCGGATTTGCAGTCTCGCTTGGGAAATTCGATCGAGCGTGTGAAATTGTCGGAAAGATTTTTTTGTTCATTAGCATCGATGACGGTTCTTTGAATGGGGATAATAAATTATGTAAATAAGGACGGGGACGAGTGGAAGACTCTTGGGGTTCAAGTGTAATGGCCTTTTTTTTCGTCGGGCATAAATAAACGTTTTTTATCCGAGCAAATAAATCAGCGGCTAAACTATACCTGTTGTATCCTACAAAATACATACAAAACATACAAAATATCTTTACGACGTCGACACGCTGATTTACAATCACTTTTTATGATGCACTCTTACTGACTTACCCACGTGCAAAATGCAAAATCAGTATAGAAAATTTTCTTGCAAATATATTTGCTTTTTTGTAAATCTAGTTTATAATAATATTATAGATGCAGTTGTAATAGAACTAAACTGATAGTGCACTTTGTTACTTTTTCTTTTCTAATACTGAAGCAATCCTATACGATCGATATATTGTACTAATCAATTCTTATTTGCAACGCCACGAATAATAGATGGTCCACGCGAGCTGGTGGTACTACTTCTCTAAATTCACGGAGTTCATGGACACGGTACGTATATCAAACCTCTACCTCCCCTTAATTTTCCTACAAATTCACTTTCTTTACTACCTTACGTAAAAAGTAAAGATCAAGCGCTCCTGAAAAAAAGGCTTAACAAAACTGAAATTATTCATAAAAGAAGCCTTCAGAAAGACAAATCATTTGTTTACAAAACGGCCTCGATCAATGCAAAACCATTACAATCTTTTCTCACTCTCCAGATATTCTTCGTGCTGAGGAAGAAGACCGATCACGTGTCCACGCTCCACGTCATCCATCACGGCATCATGCCCATGTCCGTCTGGTTCGGCGTCAAGTTCACACCCGGTAAGTGCTTCCTGGGCTGGCTGCGATCAATCAAGCGCGAAATCGCTTAATCCGAAATTGATTCGGGAAAAATAGCGGGAGCGAGCTGAAAGTGAAATTGTCCGGCGTTACAATGGCTCTTTTATTCTGGCTTGGCTCGTGGAAGCCGCGCGAGAGATGATTACGCAAGCTATGGATACGAAAAGTGGCTTTTCTAAATTTGCCTTTGATCGGAGTGACAATAAGGTTTTCGCTTCGTTGAGTTCTCTTAGTAAGAGTTTGTAATTAAATAAGACTTGGTTATAGGAAAAAAGATTCGCGCCTTAAAGTGATTCTTGGCGACGAATAAGACTATAGAATAATCGATGTTGCGCAATCGAAACCACGGCTCTTTGAACGTTATAAATCTTTCTGAATTCGAATAATAAGATTTTCATCCTAGCATTATCATTCCCAATGCGGTAGTCGGCTTTCGTGCATTTTTCGGTATTCCAGAACAATCAACCGAGCTATTACGATGGGTGTCAAAGCATCGTAATTGCGCCGGCGCGATAATGATATCTCTTGTCGTTTTAGCCGTGATGTAAAGCAATTTAGAAAGTAGGTGATATTCCCGGATAATTGAAACCCCGCCGAGCGTCAGAATGATCGAATAGATGGGAAAACTTTAATTTAATGCCGTAATGCCTCGGATGATGATGTTTATATTATTAAACAAACTCGGAAAATTTATGGAGGACACTTTTATGATCGATCGCGTCATCGCTTCGTATAAGTGTCACGATCGCTGTGATTAGGAATAGATTATCGTGGCCGCTAATTTCGAGCGATTGGGAAATCTTTCATCAAGTTTCGGAAATTAGCTTAGATGATCCTAGAAAGAAATCACGAGCCTTATGTAACCTGCATTTGGAAATTGCCGTTTGAACAACTTTGGATGATACAAATTTTGAAAGGCGCGGTGTAATTACGAAAATAAATTTCAAATGGTTTGATGCAATCCGTAAATATTTGGACCTTCATTAGTCGAATCGGCAAAAGCGAGTAAATAAAACGTTACCGCAGCAATAATATACACGCGTAGCAATGAAAAAGGTATACGTAGCTAAAAGCGTAGAATAGTTCAGGTTGCAAACCATATCTAATTCCCTCAAATTTAGATTTCACTTTGTTTTATATAAGTCGTCATTCAAGTCCAAATACATGTAACGAGTTAACAATCAAACTAATTTAACGCATACCTCATGAAAGCTCAATGTCCAGTGCACTAACGATTGAATGAATCCTTCAAACAGGCGGCCACTCGACCTTCTTCGGTCTGCTCAACACGTTCGTCCACATAATCATGTACACGTACTACCTGCTGGCCGCTCTGGGTCCCAAGGTCCAGCCTTACCTCTGGTGGAAGAAGTACCTCACTGCCTTCCAGATGCTCCAGTTCGTTGCCATAATGATCCACGCGTTCCAGCTGCTCTTCATCGACTGCAACTACCCCAAGGCCTTTGTCTGGTGGATCGGCATGCACGCAGTCATGTTCTTCTTCCTCTTCAGGGAGTTCTACCAGCAGAGCTACCAGCAGAAGAAGGCAAAGAAGGCTGCGGGTAAGATGTTTTTTCATTGTTTTTCAGAGATTTGATTGAAGACTGCGCTCTTTGAATGAGTATCGGTGAATAAATTGGTTAGCATTTTGCAATGTTAAAAAATTTTCTTTCTAAATTCTTTTAACTCTCACAGTTTGACGAGTTTATAACTGTAGACTTTTGAATTTCTAAAACACTTTTTATAATGACTAAGCCGTATGAGATTTATTCGAACTAAGAAACACGAGCTGTAGAAATAAATGCGTTCATAGACCTGACAAAAAGTTTTTTAAATACCACACTTTTTAACAAATTTTGCGATTTTTTCGGTAAAAAAATTTGCAAAAACATTTCAACGCACGAAAAAGAAGCCTTGTAATTATTTAATTATGTAAATATTAATTTAAATCGCAATTAAAAAATCAACCTATTTAGACTTATACTTCGAGTTTGCACAATTAGTATGATTCATAAGATATCTACGATACATTCAACCAACAAATTGAAACGAAATTCTTTCATCTTGTTGCTTCAGACGGGCTTGTCCGTTCGAACTCGGCCGTTACTACTTAAAAGAACCAGTTTTATGTAATCGCACGATCACTCGATCGTTTACAAAATATCTTGCGCGCCGGCGTACACTTAAGTCTCGACGATTAGAAAAAATACGTTGCAAATTGAATTTGAAATTTGACCGATGAAAAAATGAATACGGCCTGACTTGGCAAAATAGCAGCTGGAATATGTATTTTCCACTCAGCGGATAAGTTATGGGAGTGTGTACTGATATCAAAAAAATGAAACCTGATTCAAACTTTTCTTTCCTTATAGCAGTATCATGGGCTCGCGCTAGAACTGTTGAGAAAATTGTAAAATAACATTACTAAATTAAATATTCTGATTATTACGCCAGTTATAATAATTGATTATTTTTCTTATCTCATTATTTGGTAGTAAATTTATAATATAACACAAAGTTAATAGCAATAAAAAGAAAAGTAATTCATGTAAACTCGATCAGTATAGTAACAGGTGTAGACAGACCGAACGGACTGTTACTACTGAAACCACGACCCCATTATGTACTTCAAAACCGCAAATCTCTTCTATCACAATTAAATTATTATGTTACAGCAATAATTTCATAAAATATTGAAAATATTTAAAATATTGATAACGACACAAAATCTAACAAAGCAATCTCTCCATTTTAGCGGTAGCAGCGAAGGCAGCAGCAGCGGCAGCGGCGACAAGCAACGGCGTAACGAGCAACGGAAAGCTTGCCAACGGCAACTCGACGACAGACCAGAGCAACATAAGGCGGCGCGAAGCTGCCGATTACTACGTCAAGGGTGAAAGCATCGCCGCCTCGGAGCTGCACCTGAGAAAATCAGCGGCAGCTAGCGAGTAATGGGACGGTGGATCACAGCGTCACACGTCTACCTTTGTTGTTATACACAAACTGACCGCGTTGTTCTTTCGTACACGTGGTAGGAGGAGGGTGGGGTTTGTTGAAAAAAAAAATATAAATAAACAACTAATGCGACGCCATGCAGCAAGCAACGGCACACATAAATGGACGACTTGACGAAATATACTTTAATTGCGAGTACGCGCACAGAAACTCTCGGGTGTACTTGGGTTGCGCGAGTGTCGTCGTTGTTGCTTGTATCTTATTCCGTGTTTTTTTTTATTAACGAGAAAAACGCGCCGGTGTCCCTTGTTGGAAGTTATGTTTGCGTGGCCGAGGGCGATAAGAATGAGGTGATTGGTTACAAGTGCATGTGACTATTTATGCTGGATATTTTTGTCGATTGACGCTTTTTGACCGGGTGGCTGTGTGAGGTTAGGTTTGTTTTGATAGGACAGCGGGTGCTGTCACAATTGTTTTTGAAGTTTTTCATGGGAAAGCGTCAATATTGTTATTGATTGTTTTATAAATTATTTATTTTTGTAATGAATTACAAAGGAAAAATGTTAAAGTAGACGTTAAGCTGTTACACCGTAGATGACGCTATGATCTTAAAGACTTGATAAAGAATTTTTCGTAAATTCTTTTTTACAATTCTTTGAGAAAAGCATTTTTTCTTGTAAATAGTTGCAAGAATAGAATTGCTTATTTTATAAAATAATTAATCATGAACAAAAATATAGTTTAAATAGTGCGATAAATGTCTGTTTTGATGTAAAGAAATGTGCCAATGTCAGGAAGGTCGTACAAGTGAGCATTATCTTATAGAATCATTGTATAAAATCTCGTTATATCTTCCGTAATAATATCAGCATCTTTATTAGTTGGTTTATGTATGATATTTTTAACCCTTTGTAATATAGTATGTCTTAAAATATTAAAAAACTAGTATATTATATATTTTCGTGATACTGCTCGCTTTTACAGCTTCTAATTTATTATACAAGCAAGTTTCATAGCAATCAATCACAAATTTTCTTCTCGGGAGCCTTATCGGCAGATAGATTTTTAAATGGAATTTAGAATGTAAGAACCAAAAAAAGAAAATCATGAAGTTTATTATTATTGTTATTGTTATTACTATTGAAGAATTATCGCGCCTTTTTTAAAAGAAAATTTTAGACGACACGCATCTATTTTTTCCATGAAAAATTGATAAATATCAAAGTTTTTTCATTCCACGAGTTTTTAATAACAGAATTTTTGCATTTTTTATATAACGCATTATTTCCTCTGGGGACATTCGATGCGCTGTTCGTCATTCATTAGGAGAAATTAATATTGTAAATAAACAAAAGAAGAAAATTTAGATTCTCGCTTGTTCTGTGCAATACATATATACAAGTAGTTCTTTTTTATAGGTGAAGTTGTATTTGCGATACTACTTTTCTTTTTTAGGGACAAATGTGTCATTTTTAGAATTTTTAATTTATACATAAAATTCTCGAAGTTTATCTACGTTTTCAACGCGAAGCTCTTAAGAATTAAAGAAAATTAAATCCAGAAAAAATTTGGTAATCATCGTAAACCTGTGATAGCGACTGAATTCGTTTATTGAGCGAGACGATTTTTAAAAGAAATTGTAGAAGTAAATTTATAATTTCCTAGGATTTCCAAAACTTTGTAAAAGTAATTTATAGAAAATTTTAGTTACACATTTAAATATTATGTTACATATAATCAATTAAAATAAAGTATTTTAAAAAGCTCTTAAATATAGTACTTAAATACTTTTTTAAGTACTTTTACGATAAATGCAACAAAATATTTAAATGTATAGCTATAAAGTAAAATTTACTAAAATTTTGTGTGCATTTCCTAAATACAAGAGAAAGAACAAAAGTATGAAAAAACCAATAAAATTGGTCTCTAGACACGACGTAAAAGTATACATCAATATAGCGTGACGGTGCTTGTGCCTCTGCTCTATTGCGTGCTCGACGACCCGTCATGTTACGTGATGATCAAACTAATTCGTTTTCCTTTGTGAAGATTAGCAATTTTTACACGTATTAGGGAAAAGTGTTCTGAGAGTTTCTGCGTATCTATATTCACTTTTTGTAACGATAGTAGCGTAACGATATTCTCAGATTTTAAAAGACAAATCGTATCGCGAAAATTGATGACAGGGTCATTCGAATCTTTCGTTGCTTTTGGTTTATTTGTGACGTATGTTTTTTTAACATAAGTAATTGCAAACTACAAATATTGTAGGTTAACAAAATATTTTGCAAATCCACTTTTGAAAATTCTTTACATTAATTTTAATATATTAAAGTTTGTTGCTATGCAGAAAAGCTGTAGTAGAATAAGAGAGAAATGACTAATTTTCGAAAGTAGACTATATAATACTAATTCTTTTAAGTAGTAATGAAGATTGTCCATTTGCCAAAAAAAGGCGCTTAAAAGACTCAATAATAGACAATCAGTCGACGATCGAAAAAAGATGCACATTATATAAACTAAAGCACAAATTAAATCCAAGTTCGGCTGTGAGGTATCGAGCAAAAAAGCACAAAGTTGCTGAGAGCACAAAAACATATCAATTAAAAAGTGACAAAGCGTCATCGAGCAGCGAAGAGAATTGGCACGCACCAAAGTGAGAGTAGAACACCATCGATTATTTGTACATACATAAGTAATAAAAAAGAAAAAACTGCGCGAGCGATTAAACAATTTATATATACATAGCGTGTATATGATTTTCTGTTCTTCTACAATGCGCCTCGACGTTCTTTTTTTAGCTTAAAGGGCATGGCCACGGGAAACGAACAATTTAATAATACAAGAAAACAGTTTTTTAATGGCTTCTTTTGTTTTCATTTAAAAATACTAGCTTAAACGCTTCATCTTCCTCGCAGATCTCTGTAAATGTAACAAACCAAACTAAGAAAGTCAAGAAAGTCTTCCGTCGCCTTGCCCTACGTCGAAATATTTTGTACATAGATAGGTTAGTTTTGTACTATAAATATATAATGCAAAATTAAAAAAATTGTGCCTAAAAAAACTTATGGGAAAAAACATAAAACACCAACGTTTTTTAAGCTGTTTTCACCCACGACGTCCAGCGTTTGGGGGAGAACGAGGAATGTAACAAAAAATTGCACTGGAATCGGTGCTATTGCACTGCGAATTCTAATTGTAAAATATCTAAATTCTCTCTTTAGTCGTATCTCTTCACTGGACAAAAAGAGAGACGAGAGAAGATGGATAGCTTTAGTTATTTCGTTACGAATATCAATGTACAATTTTTAATTCTTCTCACAATAAAATTTTCTTTCATACATTGATTTATCAACCTTTTATTTACAAAAATTAACGCAATGCTTTTATATATTGTACTAACCATTTTTATATAATTAATAATTCAAAGGGATTATAAGATTGTCTTTAAAAATGACCGAAGGTATCCATCGTTCATAGAGGACAAAGAAACATAATAACAAATGTATTAAAAAAAAGAGAAGCGCATTTCAAAAAACACAAAAATCTTCCAAGCGCATAATCATAACTGTATAATGACAAGCGATTCATATATTCGCTCCTGTTAAGTATATATAAGAATCATCGTCTTAGACGCGGCTGCGTACGTAAGAGAAGAAAAATAGATGCACGGAAAATACGTGCGGTGTTCACGATATAAGTTTAAATAAAGAAAAATCACCGCCAATCGTTCAGCTGGATATTTATCAATTGCGGCTGTTTTCGTATAAGAGTGTGCGTGTGTCTACGCTTAAGTCCTTTTGGAATTGTCTTTTTCTTTCCTTTTTATTGGAGATACTTCAACCAATTTTTAGTGATACTACCAGATCTAAATTATCGCGATTATTTTACAGCGCGGTTTCATAAAGCCAAATTTTTTGTGCACAATATGTACAGTTTTATTAAATTTTCGAAAGTTTCTCTTTACCGACTGAGTAAAATGTGGCATAAAATACATTCAGGGTAATAGAAGTTCTTTACCGACTGAGTAAGTTATAATGTAAACAGCCTCTTGTTATTTGTATCTTACTGAAAGTTCATTTAAAAATGAAATTTTCAGTGTAGTAATTTTTCAAGAAAATTATTATAAATCAGAATTATTTTACAGTTAACAATTTTATAGAAAAATTACAAGATAAAAATTTAAAAAGAAAGTTTTTAGGAAAAATATAAGTTTATTTTACTCATTCGGAAAAGCAATAAAGAAAATAGAAAATTATAGAGTGAACATATAAATATAATTTTCACAAACATGAACTGTTTTAGAAATGTTTCATTAAATCTGATTGAATATATGGAAATATCGTCAAATATTTCTTTACACATCAATTTTAAAAGCGTTTAATAAATATTTCTGATCCACATTTTTCATAAATCCAGACCACACTGCAGTAATAACAATAAAATTGTAACTTTCGCACAAGATAAGCATGGACACGCAACAATCCTGGGACATTATTGTGTGTTCCGTAATAAAGTAGAGTTTGACGGCGCAAAAACATGCGCGATTACCTAATTAACAAAACAAGTTAAATAACAATTTGATAGACCTATTTTTTTAATATGTACTTTTTGAGTCGAGTTGAATAAGAGATAAGCGTTGAGTGCGAGTAGAAATGAGGTTGTATCCGTATGTTGGAGAACAAATAAATGGGCAGAGAGCAATTATTAATCGATGGTAGGCTTAAAAGTATGTATATACGTATTACAACAAAAGTATCACCGGTGATTGGCAGCCAGCTAGCCTTGGAGTTACGTTGTTGCAAGTCTCTCCGGCTGCCTGACCGTTTCCGGTGCTCAGTGTGAACAAAAAAAGAGAAAGATTATCGAGATTTTAACCCTCTGTTTTGATCCCCGTATAATAATTATTGTCAGCGCGCACGATGAGTATATCATTGGATTTATGCCTAGATTAAAATGTGTAAAACGAATCGCTGAAAGTGATCGATTTGATGATTGTATATCTCTCTGTTAGAGAAAAGCTGCAGTTACCGAAAAAAGTACTGTGAAACGTAGAAAAAAAAGTTGGCACTTTATTGTGCAATGTGTATCCTTAAGAAAAAATAAATGGATTATTATTATTAAATTTTCTGTCGGATTTCATTTTTATTGCATTCACTATACTATTACATTGTATAATTAATTAATATCATAAATTTTATAGGACTAATTATAATCAGTAGAATTTTTATTATAAAGTTTGGAAATTACCGACCGCGTAGGTTCATGTTTCTTATTTACCGACAGTACTCGCATAGTGTTATATGAAGAAAGAAATATTTTGAAAAACAAATTGCTTTTCAGTATAATTATGACAATATAAAAATTTTAAACTTTCAGTTAAAATCTAAGTTTTTGCTTTTGTGATGGTTTGTCAGCAAATGCTGATTTCATATATGCTGACTCGATCCATATCATATTATTTACAAATTGAAATACTTCAAACATGTTGTTATGTGTTTAAAATATGATATAGCGCTTGAGAGGATGTAATTAAAGCGCCGATGTTTCTAAGAAGAAAAAAAATACAGCGTTTCGGAGCTTCAAAGTTAGATTTGTATATTTACAGCATAAAATTACTGCAATTTATTAATATAAATATTAAAGTTTAAGATGAAGCTTAAATTCGTTACAAATTTAATGTACGATATAAAGCCTCATTTCTTAATTACAAAACTTATATTATCAAACGCAGTCGCACGATATCTTTTTTCGTCGCACGTGCCTGCACTCGCGCACTTGCATATTCTGAAGAAATTTTGTTTTATATATGCACGCGCGCGTGACGTATCTGAAAAAAAGAAGAATTTATCAATCGATTGCTACGGATGTTTGGCCAATAACGAAAATACATTTTCGCAAATGTTTACTTTTTCAGTATATTTCATAAAGCAAAATAAAACTACTGATTCGTATAGTAAACGTATAGCTTGTATCTAAACAAAATTTTGAATCTACAGTTTAGAGTCCGATCATTAAAAAAGTCATGGGTATTCTTTTCCGTTAATTATTTCCGGCCTATAACTAGAGTCATTATTTTACATAATAGAAGAAAACTCAAAATTTTGTACACCACCACACAAGCTTCTAATTGAAATTCTTTTTCAGCTTTATGAATAAAATAGCCGCAGTATGAATAATTGTAAATACATGCGCTGACCTAGCGCGCAATCCTCCAATAACATTCCTTTAGCTATACTACAGCACTCAAGCTCTGGACATCATTACGTACATATAGCTCCTGGAGCCGAAGGATTCGTCACGCCTCTTACTGTATATACTTCTATATATATTTACACAGGCTCACGCACTCACACGAATTACCGCAGCTTCATGATTACGTTTAGAGCGAGTGATCCAGGGACAGATTTTGACCGTCACTCGGGAAAACATGCGAATAGACTTAAATTTTCAAGCTTGTTTAGTATTATAATATACAATATACTTATCAGGTTGAAAAGTGTTTTCAAGCATATTCGCTGAGATAATTTTAGACTGCTAAATTTTAATTAGGTATTTAAAATGTGGTTTTATTTTTTCGGTATGTATATAATGAAGGTGAAGTCCAAGAATTATAATTTTAAATGATTATTCCTTTGGAAAAAATGATGTTTTGTTTACTTTAGAAGCAAAAGGTTTATTACAGCCATGGTTGTTGAATCTAAAATTTGTATTAAACGTATAATATATTGTCATAAACTTTATTTATTCAAAATACCTAAATATTGAAATAAACTTCTTCGTTTCTTCAAAATAAAAGCTACCTACTATATATGTATTTATATTTCTGAAAACAATCTATTCTAGTATATTTTCAGGATTAATTGTGGATGCTCTCTTATGTAAGTCTCTTTTTAAAGTCAGAAATAAATTATACCTCTCGGGGGGTATCCTCTCTTTTTGTTTTCAATCTATACATAGTTTTAGGTAAAAAGGAAGACAATGATCGTATTTTATACTATATCAAGTATAAAGTATCACAAATGTATATACATATACCTACATATAGTGAGAGTAATCTTCCTTTACAATATCACGAATAATTCTCACTGTAATCATAATAAAAATATAGAAATATTTAAAATAATAAGTTATAATGAAAATATAGATATTTAATGCATTAATTCTTATTGCGATTACATTTGTTTATTAAAAAGAAAGTTTTCGGAAATTTTCAAAGTATTCGTGCAAATCTGTTTTGACATTTCATAAAACTTAAAATTTATAAACGATCTAATTAACGATAAGAAGCACGTTCCAAAATGTAATCACTTCAACAATCCAAACAAAAAGCACTGAAAAAGCCGCATAATTCGCAAAAAGCGCACTCAAATCGCACGTCGAATCATCGCAACTATCTTACAAAAATACAAGTCTATTCCCCTAACCATTTCCTTACCATCCCAAAACCGTCCCATGACCGTCAACCTCCTCGTACTTTTCCAATGCTCTCTTCTCGCGAAGAGCCACATGTGGGCGTGCTTATAACCGCTCACCCACACCTCCACACACACTTCCCGCACCGTCGGCGACAAATAACTGCGTCTCTCCTCTCTCTTTCTCTCTCGCTCAGTTCCGCACGTCAAAACGTCTCCGGCCGCTCGACTCTCGTGAGTGTATATGTAGTGCAGCGCGAGAGACAGACCGCTGCAGGGTAGAGAGAGAGAGAGAGAGCGACAGATCCGCGCGGATATAGATATATAATAATCCGTACAGCGCACCTGCAGAGTCACGTCCCCGTGACGAAGGGCCAACTGAGCGAGGCTATCCGGATCAAAGTCGCAGGGAGCTGTGCAAGGAGCCAAGATGCTGGCGCTCATCAATCGGATCCTCGACTGGTTCAAGTCCCTCTTCTGGAAGGAGGAGATGGAGCTGACCCTCGTCGGGCTCCAGTACAGCGGCAAGACCACCTTCGTCAACGTCATCGCGGTACGAGACTCTATATGCCCTTTTTTATGCATGATTCCGATTGCTTATCGCGCGGGTGCTTGGCTTGTCGGCTGCCCCCGCTGACAGACGAGTTTTAGGTTACCTGCCCCTCCCCCTCCTGAGATTTGGCTGGTTTTTCGGATTTTTTTTGGCGTGGGTGGCAGAGGGAAGGAGCTGGATTGGTAGATTATTGTTCTTTTGAGGTGTGTGAGTCATCGCAGTGTCTGATTGCTTCCCTTGTTGTTGACTGCTCTGTGCTGCGAGCTTGAGCACCTATGGGTGGGTGATTGTTTCTAGTCGTTTTGGGGGTTCCTGGAACTTTTTGGAATTACGTGGGAAATAAAGATAATCTGCGTGTTGAGAAAGAGCGGAAGGCTTATCTCGGCTGCTGAGTTGGAGATACCGATTGTGGTTGATGTTATCTGGATCGATGCTTTTCTTTGATGGGGGATCTTTTGTCTTGGGTGACAGTAGCTCATTATTCAATTTCTGGTTAAGTTATATTTTGAATTTCTTATTAATTGGTTAATTCTCTTTGTGAATGATATTCGAATAATTTTGATACCAGCTTATCAGTGGAATAATGAGCTTAATAATGAAGTTCTTTATTGAATGAGGGCGTCAATTGTTTCAATATACTTCTGTGTAATTCATGAAACTGAAGTTAATAATTGAATTGTACTTCAAAAAAGTAGATTAAAAATTTTAGTTATAATCTTTTAACTGCTATTACTGTAATTATTTTTATGTCTATAATCCATAACTAAATAGTTTACTATTAAATATAGAGAATCTTTTCTTGATGCAATTTCTATTTTGTAAAAGCTTATTTTATTCTAAATTTGTCACTTTTAAAAATAACAAAATTTAAAACAATTTCATGGTAAAAAAATTTTGTTTGAAATTTGTAAAAGAAAATCACTAATTCAAAGGAACAAAACACAGAATAAAGAATTTATATAAAATATTACTAATTTAAGCTTTAGAAGGATAGATTCAAATTATGCTATAAAAGAATAATTCTGTATTTTTTAAAATATATTTATTTGATTTAAATATATATTGGTATTATATGTACCATCTAAAAATTTTATTAATATTTTTCAGTCTGGACAATTCAGTGAAGATATGATTCCAACTGTGGGTTTCAACATGCGCAAAATCACAAAAGGGAATGTTACCATAAAAGTATGGGACATTGGTGGTCAACCACGATTTCGTTCCATGTGGGAACGTTATTGTAGAGGAGTTAATGCCATTGTATATATGGTAGATGCAGCTGATCCAGAGAAGATTGAAGCAAGTCGTAATGAACTTCATAATTTGTTGGATAAGCCTCAACTGGCTGGTATACCAGTATTGGTTTTAGGAAATAAGAGGGACTTGCCTCATGCATATGATGAGAATGGACTTATTGAAAGAATGTAAGTTTTTGTTATGTTCAAATATGTTCAACAAATGAATACACATTGAGGGAGATTGTGAAATTTAAAACAATTTATCATGTTTTAGGAATCTTTCAGCGATTCAGGATCGTGAGATATGCTGTTATAGCATTTCGTGTAAAGAAAAAGACAATATTGATATAACATTGCAGTGGCTCATAGCACATTCAAAGAGTGGAGTTCGCTAATAATGATTGGCATCAGTAAGGTCTCATAAATATAAGTCTGAGACAACCCAAAAAAATAATAACAGATTCGTTATTAATAATTTGTGAGAGAGAGGGAACATTCTTTATGATTCCATAATGGAATCAAGTCATTAAAGTAGAAAAATTCCTTATCCCTTAAAGCTTCAGCCCGACTGGAATGAATTGGTGTGATGGAACACATTTATGAAGATAATACTGGAAAAAAACAAAAAAAAAAATTATAAACTACTACCAACTAAGCTTGCGCATGAAGACTTTTTATGCGTCCTACGAGTTTAAGGCACATTAAAAGCGAGCACGTAGCGTTAAGGAGGTGAAATTTTTATATTTCTGTTTATAAGTATATTGAAACTAGTGTACCAGTAAACTTTTTTTTGAAACAAAAATTATGTATAACAAGAACAGAAGAACAGAGTAGAAGCAATGAAGAGTAATTAGATTCAACGGTAGCTATTTGCAAGTACCTAAATGAATTTTTAATGCGAAACATTGTATTACAAGCACTACCCATAGGTGGATGCTACAATTCTTTTTTTACCTCTACTTCAATTTTTGTAATTCCTTTGAATTATTAGAAATGGTTTATCAAATCTGTAATTATTCATTGGTCTTTTATCTATAACCATAAAGAAATTTTTCTTACTGTTTCAATTTGAAGAAAGTTTGAACCAAAACCTGAGAATTTAAACTTTTATCAAAGATGAAGCAATGACAATAATTTCCTTAATAAACGATTATTTATATTTTGCAGATCTTTAGATGAATACAGAATTGATAAACTACTAATTTATTTACGTTATTTAAAAAAAAATTTGAAGTAATGGTACTAAAAGGTATATTCTATGCCTTCGGGAGCCTCTTAATCATAAATCATTAGAGCAGCTAGGTAACGTATTCACGTGACTTAGGAAGTAAATCGCCGTATAATAAAATCTTTATGATCTGCAAAATGTCGTAAGACCGTTGTGTTGTGTATATACATATACATATATTATATATATATAAAAAAAAATTAAAATTCTGTAGACCATTTTTTTCAAATTGTATAATGAAATATTATTGCGCGGCTGTTTTTATTATTGAATGCATTTTTCATTTACATCACATGTTTATTGATATTATTATATAAATTTTGATTTTAATTAAATTATTAAGAATTTTTGATACAGTTGTTTTTATTTATTCACAGATGCAATGAGACCTCTTATAAACATGTGCCATAAACCATTTTCGTTACATTTAACATATATTATATATTTTTATATTAATAGATTTTAATTTATTAATATTTTTTTAATTACAAACATGACAAACATACTTATGTAATCTTATATTCATAATTCACTTT
Source organism: Eupelmus azureus (assembly GCA_030522685.1). Taxonomy (NCBI): domain Eukaryota; kingdom Metazoa; phylum Arthropoda; class Insecta; order Hymenoptera; family Eupelmidae; genus Eupelmus; species Eupelmus azureus. The sequence continues at coordinate 8,458 of JAPYZA010002256.1, read as the reverse complement.
AAGCAAAAACTTACAATATGTGCAATCAAAATTGATGAAAAATAAACTTTGATAAAACTAAAGTGTTGCGTTCAGTAATATAGTTTTGAAATGCACTTGCTATTGAAACTACTTTTCTTATGAACAAAACCCTATCTGATTTTCAATTTCTAGTTAAAACTTACATGAAAGCAACTAATTTAAGTGGTGTTTTAATTTGATTTATTTTATTATATAAGAATTTAAACTTTCTTAAAAATTTTCAAAGATAAAAGAAATTTTATTTTATTTAATAAAACAATTTTTAATTAAAATTTTTATACGTTTTATAAAAGTAACTAAATAATAAATTATTTTTTGTTTATTTCATTTATATAAATTATTTATTCATAATTTAAATATGCCGCTGTAAGGCGCCATTTTGAGGAGGTCAGCGCGCACGCGCACTGCGCGCCTTTTCTTGCGGTTTGCGAACGATAACGGAATCCTCGCGGCGTCTAGGCCGGAGTTTCGGCGTACATTTTTATTTTTTATTGAAAGTTAACACTCCTAAAAATGGTCAAATTAACGCCAGAGTTAATTCAGCAATCGATGCAGTATATAAATCCCGTCAGGGATCGAGAATTGGATCTCAGAGGTATGTAAATATTTGTTAAATTAACAAGTTCGCTGAGACAACCTAAAAATATTGCATGCTGTTATATTATTTATTGTACTTATAATTTCTTATTTACTTGATTTTAGGGTACAAAATACCGACGATAGAAAATTTAGGAGCCACACTGGTTAGTAAACTGATATTTTCCTGTTGTAATACAAAGTTAATTGTTGTCCCCATTTGATAACTTCACCCAAGGTGTCACCTTGAATATTATAGAAATAAATGCAAATGTGTATTTAGAAAGACAAATAGAATAACTTTGTATAAAAATATAATTTAAGAATAATCTTAACTAAAGTTTTAAACTTGTTTAAAATTTATTTTTTAACTTCCTTTTTATTTATAATTCCAATTTTCTTTATTAATTATTTACATATGGCTGATTTATTCAGTAATTATATACAAAATTCTTTTTTTTCTTCAGGATCAGTTCGATACAATAGACTTTTCGGATAACGATGTAAGGAAACTTGATGGGTTTCCACTTTTAAAACGAATCAAGACCTTATTTTTCAACAACAATCGTATTGTCAGAATTGCCAGTGGTTTGGAACATTGCATCCCAAATCTAGAAACGCTGATGCTCACAGGAAACATGATACAAGAACTTGGAGATATAGAACCACTAATTCCATTACAAAATCTCTCAAATTTGTGCCTTTTACAAAATCCAATTTCTGCCAAACCTCATTACAGACAGTACTTAATATACAAATTACCGCAATTAAGACTACTGGATTTCAGAAAAATCAAACAAAAGGAAAAAGCAGAAGCTACTGCATTCTTCAAGAGTCCGAAAGGAAAAGAAATAGCTAGAGAAATATCAAAGAAAGCCAAAGCACAGGCACAAGGTGCAAACGGCTTGGACAAACCTATGATGAGCATGGATGAAAGGGCGAAGATTCGTGAAGCTATTTCTAATGCCACATCTCTTGAAGAAGTTCAGAGACTCAGCAAATTATTACAATCAGGTCACATTCCAGGGGATAACAGGCATCATAATGGTATTTGAAGTTACTATTAATTATTTGATAAAGTTTTATTTTACTGATATTTATATTTATCATATTTAATATTTTATTTCTTTAGTAAAAATATAAATTTTTGAATTAATTTTTTTAATTCAAAAGGAAGGGATTCAATGAATATTTTAAAATGCAATATAAATATAATGGCTTTGAAATATTCAAATAAAAACTGTAAAAACTATATTCAATAATACATTAGATTTTATTAAAATCTAATTGTTGATTCTGTTAGTAAATAAACTTCCTCAAAAGAAAAAAGAAAAATTTAAACATCAGTAAAATATTAACTAAATAAATAAAATTTTTATAAATATTTTAAATTTAAGAATAATTATTAAAAATAATAATTTTTTCAATTTCTGCTTAGGAGCCAGTGATTGCTCTACTTGACTTCATGTCTTATTCATATTTTCATCTGTTTTTGCAGGGCTGGAATAATTATAATCAGTTTATGTAGTATTTTGTAAGAATTCATTTTTAAAATGTTAATCTAAAAAAATAATGAAAGCAAAAGCTATTATTTTACCTTCTTATAAATTAAATCATAGAGTAGTTAGCATACATCATAAAAAAATATTTTTTTTTAATTTAATAGTAATAAAAATTATAATTGTTTGAATTATTTTAAATATTAACACTCATAATACAAAATGACTTATATTATTCGTTACATTATATTAAATTATTTAAAATCTTATTCCCAAAAAGAAAAAGAATTAAGAATTAAAGATTAAGAGGATATTATTTTATATAGAATTTATATCATAGATTTACTAATTTTTTAAATTTATTTATCTTTATTTTGTAATCATCTAACTTTTTCCAGCCCTGATGATCTACAATATTTATAGTTCTTACTAATTATTTTTGATTTTGAATGTTTAGGAAATGCAGGCATTGAAGCTATGGAAGAAGAAGATGAATGAATACGATTCGGATTTACTTTAAGAGTATTTATTAAGGCATTAATATAAATATTTACATCTACATACTATGTAACTTTGACTCAAATATCAAGCTAATAAATCAGTTTACTACACAAACAATTAGCAACATTATGAGTTTATGAGTCAAAGCTAGTTAATGTTCTCTGGTTAAGAACACGTTTATGTAAATAGTTAATAAATAAGAGATACCAACGTTAGGCAGGGAAGCGAAAATTTCAAGCATCAATATTATAGTCTTTGAAAAAACTTTTAATACGTTGGTTTTTTCTTATTTCAGATGGAACTCAATAAAAATTTGATAATCGTAGTCTACAATTTCTGGTTTTCTTTATTTGAAACCCTTAACTAATCCTAAATATCAGAATTTAAAAAACATTTCTTAAATTATTTCACAATATCTAATATAATTTTAAATTTGTTAAATATTAAAATATATTTATCTTACAATTTTCCTTTTAATAAAATTCTGGCAGCATGATCCCGACCAAGGGTTTCAGCCTGCTTAAATAAAAAAAAATAAATAAATAAAAATTACCAAAGTTCGTATACCTGTATTTCTGTTCTTTATTTAGATAAAAATTCAGTAAATCATTTCACAATCAAAACCATTTTCTTAAAAGCTATTTATTTTTATTACAAATATTTCAAAAATCAATCAGCAAATTTATTATAAACAATAATGTTACATAAGCCAAACAAATCCACCAGGTGTCAGCAGCGGCGCCTGCTCCTCTTGCCCTTCTGCAACAGATTCGGAAAACGTAATTTGCAGGGCCGAAATTCGAAAAATCAAAGTTCTCCAGCATGGGTAACGCCTTTGTTTCCAGCTGGGACACTTATTGGCATCCCGAATTAAATCCGGTAGCCTATGGAGAACCAACCTTTGATCCTGAATTTGGTATTGGCAAGAGGAAGGAAAGAGGTGAGTCTGGATGTCTAACCTGAAAGCTCTGTGTTTTGACAAATAAAGTTTTGTTTGTTGGTTTTATACGAAAATTCGATGGCAGTTTTAATTTATTATTGTTGAATAAAGATTGAGAATTTTTTGTTGTAGGATGATTATTATTATTTAGTTTTCTTGTAGTAGTGAGAAGTTTTTTGAAATGTGACATAATCATATGTGATGCTTATTTTGATACAAAATATTGTATTTTTAAATTTTTAATGAAAAATCTTTTACACGCTGTTATAACTGGCAAAATATGTATTTATGTACGATAATTAGATGGTAACAAAATTGACATTAACTCTAACGTTTTTGTAAACATTTGTTATTGCTGTATATTCGACTAGTATGTTGCGAAAAGTAATTTAATAAATATTTATAAAACCTACAGTATTTGAAGGTAATAATTGAATCATGTTAATTATTTTTTTCAATTTTAGTTATGATAGCAACGGAAGCAGAATTGAGAGCTGTTAAACTACCAAAAGATCAGTGGGACTATTGTGCACACACATACCTTGAAATAGAAAGATGTAGAGCTGATAATTTCCCATTTGTTTGGAGATGTAAAGATGAAGTTGCTGAAGCAAACGCATGTCTCCTTGATGAGTAAGTTTATTTTGCGTACAATAATAGTAAATACTGAATAGCAGATGAATTGTTATAATAATTTAATTTAATATTTTAGTTATGTATTAAGAATGAAAGAATATGAAAGAGAGCGAAGATTGCTTCAACGGAAGGCACGTCTGGAGAAGGCAGCAGGAGCTTGAAATTTGTAGACTTAAATTTTTAAATACTGATTGTTCATTACAATTTTAGAAGGAATAAAATGCAGCAATCAATTATTGCCTGTCATTGTAAATAAGTCAATGTTGAAGAATAAATCATTGGATGAAACTACACACTTCATTTTATATTTACAAATAGCAAACTGAAACTCGGTAGGTAATCATTAGTTTATTTTTTCATAAGAATTTTCATATTGAAGATGAATGTTTTTGGCCCTATTTATTGTTTTCACAGATGTTATTAATTAAAATTTATTATTACATATAAGTATTTTAATTTTTATTCCATAATTAAGTATACAATATTATTGTTTTTTATTAATAAATTTATTTTTCTATTATAATTAACACTCTATGTGGAATTTGCAATATGTACAAATATTTTCAAAAGGTATACTTCTACTATCAGTTAAGAAAGTCACACTTTTGAGCTGTTTATTTGGTTTTTCATTTTACTAAACTAAATAGGTAAAAGCATTACTTTATGATATAAAAATTTACAAATTAATTTAAAACAGCAATTAATTTGATTAAAAAAGAAACAAAAATTTCATATAATATGCATAATCATACATACTATAAAAAAAATTCTCAAACAAAAAATTCAAGTTTAAGTAAACATATTAATTTGTCCAAGTCTACACTGTTGAAAGTTTTCACATTAAATTAAATTTTTTACTAACAAAATTGTTATCTTAAATATAAATATTGTTAAATTTAGTTTTTGTGTAGTATCTAAATTTAACACAAGTTTTACTAAATTCAATTTTCTTCAAAAATGCATATTTAAATATTTTTTTGTTAATATATACCGGTTTAAAATTAACGTACGATATGTCATTTTAACATAAGATTTTGATGTAATTCATTAATAACTAGTGATTTCCGTTAAACATGACGCAAGAAACATGCATTAATCTTCTTTTAATGTACGAAAACTTTACACGTACATTAAATCAAACGATAAAAAAAATAGTAAAAAGCCGCATCTGACCATACCCGGCATACATCCACTTAGCCATACAGCCGTAAACCCGAGCCACTCAAGACTCAAACCGACCCTCGTCAAAAAAAAGAACCACCCTAACGCGCCCGCAACTTCCAAGGAGCAAATCTTCCCCAAGGGTCGACGAGCTTGCAGCGAGAGGGGAAGTGAAGAGCGCGCGCAAAATGAGCGTCACTGCGGAGACGGCCGCGCGCGCTGCGCTGCGAGAGTGAGAGAGCGAGGATCGATAAACTACTCTGGCTGGCTGCTGCAAGCCACCCCCGCAGTGTGCACGAGCCGCGCGCCTATCGAAGGCCCTTCGGCCGGCCGAAATATTATCCGCGTCTTCGAGGCTCGAGGCTCGCCAGTGGATCTCGTTTTGGGGTGAGTGAGGATAGTTTTGATTTTTGAGTGATAATTTTTTTTTTTATTTTTTTTTTGTGCGATTGGTAGTGTTGTTGAGAGCTGATTAATCGAGTGGTGATACAGATGGACTCTGTGTTAGTAATATATTGGCTGGAGAGTTATCAAGTTGCACCCTGTTTTCGGAACTGTGAGTATTATTGTATATGAGTTGAGAGATGAGTTGCAGTCAGTACCGGCAGATAAAGCTGCAGCTACACGGCGGTTGCTTCTTTTGTCGGGTTATACTCGTTTGAAAAATTCAATCAGGAATACCGGAAGTCAGGATTTAGGGTGTATGCGAGGAGGAGGGGCGAGGGCTTCAGAGCGCGGGAAAATAGGTTACTCGCGCATTGTGCATGCAGATTGATGAAAAGTGATTTTTCGTATTTATTCTATACGTTTAGTTATTAATCTAACAAAATTTTCAAAAATATTTTTAATATTTATACCGTAATTGCAATTATTTGTTGAATAAATAGGAAACATGTAAGGAATATCCATTTTTCTAATATTTAGTAAAATTTAAAATAACAGCAAATTTCGAACATATTTAATTGATAAGATAATGACTTATACGGCTTTGATTCAATTTTCTAAAGATATACTGAAAGCAATATTTCTTTTACAAAAAATTAGAATTTTTTGAAAATTTAAATATCTCAAGCGGTTATTTAACATTTCAAGCTTACTAAAATCTGTAAGGTAACTTTAAAAAATCAGTCATCAGTTTTAGATAATTCTTTTAATCATAAACTAGAAATACATACAAAAATTTAATAAACTCATTAGCTATATCAAGTACGTCGACACTAGCATGTAATCTTCATCATTATTTGAACACATTTTCCGTCACGCGTGAAAGACGATCTTGTTAACAGTATACAAGGGATACGCGGATCGTCTTCCCACGTGCTCGGAACAAAAAGATGTTGAAATACATAATATGCGTTCTTATAAAGAACCAGTGTACATATTTATATATATAATTTACTTTGATCTAATTATTATTATTATTTTCAAGAATTATTACAGTTTTTATATACACTATACATATATCCGTTACATTGCATAACTTAGTTTGGCTTTCACGGCGACAATAATACAATACATCGGATCATTGTGATCGTACAAGTTTAGTGAAATTTTTAATTCCTTCGCAAGTACATGCATACAAACTTATTATCAAATATAAATTCAAAGAAAAAAATATAACGGCGTTTTTAATCTTGTTCTGTACTTTGTTCACATTTTGTCTGCAATCACGGAAAAAAACTTTCCTCTTACATCGGGACCCTCGAAGTATTAAGTAACCCAAATAATTTTACAATCTACGCACTAAACGATACACCTACAATGCATTTTAAGAAAAAAAAAGAGGAATGTATTTCATAGAAATCGCGATACAATCGTTCGTGTAGTCGGCAGTATTCTTTTAATAGCACGCACACACACAATTATTTGCGATTTTATTCCGTATTCCCGCAAAATATTGCGGGTTCACAAAAAAAAATTTGTTCAAGTTTATTTTTATAAAATGCAGCGAAAGAGCTTGCAATAAACGTAAATCCCGAAGTGTCCACGGGATCGTATATTTTCTCATTTAATTTGAGGTGAAGAAAACCCAACTGTGGAATTGAGAAATTCGTTGGCGTTTGTACAAACAATAAATAATTTTTTTTTTTTAAGTGTACATTTTGATACACATGTTTTCATTTATAAATTTAAAATCTTTCTTATTTCTACATACTAAGATATATATCGAACTCTAGGCTCTATACTTATATACTCTTTGAGAAGATATGAAAAATTCTCTTTTTAGTTATACGAATTAACCAACTTAAATTATTTATATAAGTAAATGGAAATTTCATTTTCTATGAGGTATTACGAATGTAATAATAGATTTTCACGTCTTCTCAGTTGGATTTCAACATGATTTCTTTGTAGCAAATCTAATCAATGACAAATTGCAATGAAATACAATTTTGAACATAATATTTAAAAAATATAAAGATATTTTTTAATTTATAAATTTTCTTTATAGGTATAATTTGTGCGATTATAATATTCGAATCATAAAAAAATATGTGAAAATCCATATGAGCAAGTACTATATATAAGTTAATATCGTACAAAAATTTAAGAAAATAATCTAATTTACTCTAATTAAAACATTAATCTCTCCTTATCTTCTATGTACATTGTTAAAAAAATGGTCAAATCTGCTCTACATGTAGTAAGAAAAGTCATAGACCGCGTTAGTTAAATTTCAATTTCTTACTATTAAATAGTAATTTGATTCTAGTACTTAATAAAATAATATAATTTTTATGATTTTTTTAAGCTCAAAACATTCACGAAATACTTTGCGCCCTACGACTTTCTTATTAAGTAGCTGCAGAGCAGAGAAGCCATAAGACTTAGTCAAAATCATATATATATGGCTCACTGATTAAAGAAAAAAAAAAGACGGAAGACCTTCAAGTTTTTCCCAACAAATTTCTCGATCCCATAAAAAGAATAAACAATATACGCATATATACGAATTATCAAGTGGTAAAAATTATTAAATACAATAAAAAAAGGAAAAATTGGTAAAAGATCAGTGCGAACGCCATCACGTTCTCCGTCGTTCCTCCCTCCCCCCGCCCCTCCCACTACGTATGTGTCTATCGTATAATTAATATACGCACACAAAAAAAAAACACAGAATTCG
>JAPYZA010002255.1:0-20767 GCA_030522685.1 Eupelmus azureus | reverse complement strand
TAGAGCCGGCGCGTAGATCGGATCGATATTGATCTATGTATACTTAATTTGGAATACACTCTGATTTTGTTAAACTTACAAGTTGTCTTGTTTCATTTTTATTTCTTAAAGTATACCTACTTCCAGCTAAATACAAGTTAAACTTCGCGGGATTTTAATTCGAGCCGTTGCGTTCTAAAGACGTATCGCGGACGTCACGTCTTCCTTAGAATCTCGGAACGCGGAAAGTTCACGACGTATCGGACAATTTTCACATGACCGACTGAGATAATCAAGGATAATTGTCCCGATATATTAGATTCGAAACCATTGCGTATATTTTACTTATATATCTGTGCGCTTCTAGTTCTACCTAGTTTATGTTTTCAGGAGTAAGGTATTTTGCTCCAATTTAATGGCGCTTTTGTTTACTATTTGAAATTAATTGCCAATACATTGACAAACATGACGGATGAGAAAGTGGGAACCCTCGTTGAAGAAGCATTAAAACGCAAGGAAAGACTTCAAAATTTAAAGAAAAAAAATGAAGAAAATTCACAAGATAAATGTGTTGCCACAAAACTTCCGGCGTGAGTATTTATCAATTATAACCTCAAATTGTTATTTTTTTTTTTACAATTTTAGGATTGAAATTACAAAAAATTATACTGATGAAATTTATTTTATACTTCAGACCAAAATTTAGGAGTTATAAACCACAAGATGATACATTGAAGGACAAAGTTTTGGCTGATGCTGAAGCTGGTGATGTAGAAGCTGAAGTACAAGATCAACTTCAAGCAGCTACAGTAAAACCAGTCATCGAAGAATTGGTATGACTAAATTTATTAAATACTATTAATGCCAGAAAACGAAATATTGCAGTGAGTGATAAAATAAATTTTCAAATATTATATTTTTATAGGATATTAGTAACCTTGCACCTAGAAAACCTGATTGGGATCTCAAACGAGATAATACTAAAAAATTAGAAAAGTTACAACGACGTACTCAAAAAGCTATTGCTGAATTGATTCTAGAACGATTAAAACAAAAAAAGGATCTTACAGCTTTTCAAGACTAACATATAAATACCATAAAAATGTAAATATTAATAACAAATTTTATAATTACATAATGTATTATCATGTAATAAATATATTTATATCTATTCAACTAACATTAATAGTATTTTTTAACAAGACTTATCAAACATAGGGAAAGCTATATAGATTTAAAATTGTAATTTCAATGTTAATTTTAAATAAAAATACTGCCTTGATTCCAATATTATTTTTATCTTATTTAATATGTATATTACAATCAATTTCTCAAAAAATTATTCTCATTAAAAAATGAGTAACTATTTTATAAACTAACTAACTTAATAATTACACAGTATGAATAAAATAATATGAAATACATACAACAGTATATTCTACAAATGTAAACTAATCAAAATAACGTCTTCTAAGATCAAATTTTTATTATTGTTCAAAAGTATGTACTGATTTTATGCTTATTCTGTGCATAATTTGCAAAAAGTGATTTTATATTATTTAACACACCACGGCAAAATCTTAGATGACTTTATTTTTTATATTATACAAGCATCTGCATATATAAAAAAAAAGTTGCTTGTTTGTATAAAAATTGCACATTGCTGCCAATTACAGTTTTTCTTAGTTATACAATTATTTTTCATCTTTTTTCACTTATTATATACTTCATGTTTTTTACAATACATTAACTATTGTTTCAAATAAATAATTTTTCACATTTATAATTTTGCAAAAATGTAATGAGCTTTTTTTTATCAAATGATTTATTCGTTATTTTCAACTCTCAACTGGATGGCAATTAATGTTATGAAATTCAATTTAAAAATAACTTTATAATCATCCATTTAAAAGGTTACTATAGTATGTATGTACATACATACATACATAATTTTAAGTTTTATAAAGATGTTTTATAATCTTAGCAATCTATACTTATCTCAAAGTGAATTTCACACATACAAATATTAAAATTTATTATTAATTTAAAATTTTTACTTTATAAAAATATGTTTTTGTTTTGCAGAAATTTTAATTTATTACAATTACTATGTAAAATAAATAAGCACATCCAGTTAAGAGTTAAAAATGGTATGCAATACATTTATTTCTTCATGTCGAATACTAAAATCTTACAAAACAAATCTTGAATATAATTGCCCGATAATAAAGAAAATGATTATACTCTCAAGAAACTACTTTATATTGTATTAGGAACTATTAGTACACGTAACTCAGCTTTAAAAATTATTTTAAAACCCAAGTTGCCAATCACAACAAAATTTTTTAATATCATTACAAAATGATGAATATTGCAATGAGTTCCATTATCGTTTGAACAAATTTTTATATTAATTTTTTATATGACTAAAATCGTATGGAGTAGAAAACATAAGGCAGAATTAGGTATAGTGAAAGAAATTTGATCAAAAAGAATCTATATTGGTTTTACCAATGAACAAGAAGGTATACTTTTGTAGATAATAATTATACCAATTGCTATTGTTTGAAGTAACTTATGATAATTTAAATATTTTGCTTTTTCAAAAGTATTGATTCAAATTGCTATTCATTTTAGTTTTAAGAATCAAAAATTTTTTTATTTTTCTCTATTCTTTTTTTGATTATTTTATTAAATATGATTAATTTATTTTTTAAGAGATTTTTTGTGTAGATTAACTCGTATTTCATTGACGTAAAATATCATCATTACTTGTTTATAAATTATTTTTACGATTATAGAAAAATTATAAATATTTTATTTGGCTCTTATAATATATTTTACAAAGTAAATTAAGACAATTAGTATAAAAATAATTTTTTTTTATAATTTCAGCACATTTAAATAAAATGTAAAAAAATGTCAAGAAATATTTCTTATAATAACTTAATAGTCGATCACTTGTTTTTAGAGATTTAAAAATAATTTTAAAATGTTCATAATTTCTAGCTAGAATCAATCTGATTTATAAGAGCTTTATTTTGAATTGGCAAAATTAGAAAAGAGAATTGTAGAAAGATAAGAACATTATGTATGTTAAATGAAAGGAATACTAAATCATTAAAATAAAAAATATTGATTAAAATAAAATTATTAAGGAATAAACTAAAAATACTGTTTGAGAAATATAGAAACAAAAATAAAATATTTACTTATTAGCTAAATTGTATACAATCAAATTTTTGTTTCTATATCTCTACTTATGAAAATATTGTTTTATAATTTTACAAGTTAATAATATTATCACTGTCTCTTATTTGTTGCTTTAAACTAAACAACATTTTATGTTATTTTATAGATAACTTTTAAATGTGGTAATAAATTATACATTATCCTTCTACTAATAACTTTCAAGAAAATAGTAGACACGATTCCTAGCACTTACGTCTTTCCACTTCATCAGATTTCAGACAATAATCTGGTACAGTGCCGCATAGTACAAACGAAATCTCTACGAACTCTAGTAAAAATGTTTATAAATCTTTGTATGCATTTGCACAATTTTATTCTTTCTCGATTTCACTTATTTTGTAGCGCATCTTATCAAATAACTGCGTTTTTTGCAAGCATTTTAAGTCATTTTAACGATTTATGTAATTTCACGTCATCTCTTGTCGACTTCCATTGCCAAAAGACGTTCTTGAATCCGCAAGAAACACATTCACACTACTGATTGCCCTAAAATTCGCGACTTTTTGTGCCGATATTTGAGTTGTGTTCCTCAAATCCAAGTACTTAAGAGCTTGACATTTTAGAAGGCAGTCGAGGCTAAAATCGGTGAGGAGTCGGCAGCCTGTTAAATTCAAGGAGACGAGAGTTGTGAGTGTGGCTGCTGGTAGAGACGTCAACTGCGCCACTCCTGCATCCGTTATTCGCACGCATGAAGATAGATTAAGAGTTTCGATATAAGGGAGATGCTGAGCTATATAACGAAGAGCAACGTCAGATATATCGCAATTAGAAAGAGATAAACTTCGCAGGTACTTTAATCTCGATGTCTTGTCAATCAAACCAGGTCTAGAGTCACTTGGAGGGCTAAGTATTTCTCGAAGACTCGAATCGTTTAATCCTGAAATACATTATATGAATTTTTATATTAATTACATCTTTCTTATAGCTACATTAACGTAAAGTGTATGTACTCGTAACCATAAGAAGAATACCAATTATATACAAATGCATATAAAATTATAAAAACATTTTAATAAAGTTAAATTAGGGATTGGAAAAAGAATGTAATCCAACAAATTTTGACTTTAACAAAAAAATATGTTAGGATCAAATTTTTTGTAGTTTAATTATCTGAAAAGTGTTTTACTTTAGGTTTAAAAAAATTATTACTTTTGAAATTTATCTTTTTTTCTAATTAGTCTATTCAATTATTCTTAGAGTTTATTGTAAAAATAATTTTGAACTAGTCTTAAAAGATTTTTTACCTGTCACAAAACTTAAATCAAGTGTTACTAATGTTGGACAAGCATACGTATTCAAAGCACAAACTCCAGTACTCCAGTTGCAACCTTTGAGAGATAAATTTCGAAGTTGAGGTAACCGACTGAGGAGCCAAGCTAATTGTCTCTTGGCTATATTTGTCCAGTCAAGTAAAAGAGTTTCTGGCTGTCGTTGCACAATACCGGAAAGACGTGAAGCGGATAAAACGCAATGTGATAGATCTATTGTTCGCCAGAGGCTGGGATCCAGACTGTATTTTGCCCATGTCCTACACACACAGGCGCAAGTTGCGAGTTCCTTTGGGTTTAAATATTTGAACACTGATAAAATAACTGTTTTGTTATAAACATACTGTTGTTCATAAAAGTCATTTGTTCGATATATTGGAGCAGATTGAACAGGATGTACAACCATGAATTGCCTCTTAATATTATCAGTATTTTTGTTGACCTCTTGAGCTGTTAATTGATTTTGAGAAATTGTTCGTTGATGTCCCTCTGCTACTTCTTGGTCATTCCACCTCTAAAAATAAATTTTTGTGTTACATTTTTTATAATAACATGTGATTTATGGTTTTACAGTTATTACGTCCTCATATTTATTTATTTATTCATTGATTTATTGATCTAAAAACTTTCAAATCCTTTTTAAAAATGGAATGAAATTAAATGGGTTTGTACAACTTGAAAATCCCACAAATCAATCATTAAATTAGTAAGCAATAAGATGAAAATGGTAATGTTATTTATGAACAATGAATTATAAGGTCTTACTATGGTTAGTACTTATGGTTTATATTTATTAAGGTTAGTTAAATTAGTAATATAAACCAAATACATATTTATTAATATAGCCTTAAACGAGTTTATCAATCGTAAGTAAATCAGATCAAAAAGGCAAATTTAATAATTATAGAGTATGTATTAAATATATAAGGTTGAAGTTTTGCAACTTTTTTTTGAATTTCCAATTAATTATATTTTTGACGAAATAACCTTATTAAACTTTTATTCTTAAATTATACTAGAGTGCTACTTATAAATGTGTTTATTAAATTTGAGAAAAAATGTGTAATGATATTATCTAGTTTTCAATATAATTATTTTCAAGTCCAGAAGGAGTAGAAAAAAATACTTCTCAGTAATAGAGCTTATATTTTTAATAAAAGTACTTTAATTATTAAGTCTGTATTTATGATTTCGTTTAGTGACAATCAATAAAGTCAGTTAAATTTATTCGAAAATTTTGAAAAAAGTAGAATCTCTATTAGAACCTGCTTTAAGATTTGTAAGGTGAAAAGTGAAAAATTTGTTATAAATTAAATTGAATAAAAAAATGTTAAAATGAGTTAGTACACATTTATTATGGAAAATTAAATTAATATACCTCAATTAAATCATGTCTCAGTTTTTTGCTGGGTGTCATTGCTTTTTCAGAGTCAGAAGCATTCACAGATGATGTAGTACTTGATAATGATAGTTTTCTCGACCTAGCCTTAGGAGGTCTAGACTTTGGATTCAAATTTCGTCCACTTTCACAACACTCGGGGCACTCCCAACTATTAGGTAAATCATCACTGACTACAATGCCTTCAATGTTTCGTCCAGTGCACTGTGGATGTACAATATCATAACATATTGAACATTCCATTAAACCTGACGGCACAACGGATGGTTGCTTTCCCATCAAAGGAGCTGGTGGTTGACCCCAACCATCTAAACCACAGAATTTACATGACGCTGTTACAGGAAGCATTGGCCTTAAACACTGACGCATTAAGCATGTTTGCTTGGCTCGTCCAGTGCCCCCGAACTTCACCATGTCCTGACAATATGCACATTCTCCACAATCTGACCTTGTGCATGCTTCACACTTTTTACATCGTGTCCTTCGTCTTCGTGGACATGAAGATTTGGCGTCTGATCTTTCTTGTAAGGGAGGCCTAATTAGTTTCTTCTTAGTAATGCTCAGTTTTTCTCGCTCAGCAATTGTCAAAACAGGTGGTGGAGGCAAAACAGGGATTCCAGTTACAGCTAACTCAGGACTGTCATGTCTATGTTGCTCAACCAGACAACGAACATCATGAATAAGTGCTACTGGATCTCTTATTAATTCTGGTACATTCTTCTTTGTTGATGGAAGCGAATGTAGGTACATTACAATAGATTTGAGTCCATGAAGTTCAAGTGGAGTCAGGTGGACATGCTTCAAATTTTGTGGAATAATGTGTTGACTCTGTGTTTCAGAAATATCCAAGTGACTACGACCAAGAAGAACGTGAACATATCTTTCAAGGACATACCTAGAATATGATTTCAAAATTTTAGCTGTTTGTAATTTTTTATATATCAAAATATAAAGCTTAATACATTTTTTGATTTTACAATATTTGATTATTAAAATAATAATATTTTAAAGTTACGTTTCATTCAAAACTTACCAAAGCATTTCCGTAAAAAATGGATATCGAAATTTATGAGGTACTTTGGTTTGTTCTTCTACTTGAGCTACTCTTAGTTGTTTATCAATTCCAAAACTGTGCAAAAAATTTCCTCCAAATACAAGTGAATCTTGTGGTGTATATACTGCATGTATCCATCCAGTAGGAATAAATAATGTCATTCCAGCACTTAACGTTATTCTGCCACATTTATCCACCATGTCTCCAAAAAATACATCCGATTGTTTACCACTTAAAACCCACTCTTGATATAAAGATAAATTTTTTTCTGTTGGAGGTATGAGCCAAAAGATTTTTCCCCCTTTAAGAATATGATACCAAACACTTGTACCACCAAAATCAACGTGAAAATCAGTGTAACAACCTTTCACTGACATTAGACAGTACTTTTGCACCTTTGGATACATCATATCTTCTAACAAGTTTGTTGCTTCAACTTGTGATTCCTTTAAATGTTTTGGCCAAACTACATCAACCCAATCTATTTGTCTTACTATTGTTGGGGACTGTACATAATTTTCTAATTTAGTATGACTAAATTCCAATGAGATCACATTTAATAATCGATTTTTGTTTTGTTCTTCATAATACTTTTGCCATTCTTTCATTGTCATATCTTCATTTTTTTGAGTATTAACATCCATGACATCCAAAATCCTCTTGGATCCTACACAGAAATTAGTATTTAAAATAATACATAAAAGTATTAATAATTTTTTACTAATAAATTCACAGAAATTAATTAAAACTATTGAACATTTGTAGGATTTTGATGTAAAATGATTTAGTTCGTACCAACACATGTTCTAACATCGTTAACAGTAAAATTTGTACTTGGTACACGTAACCCAAGTCCAGTTTTTTCTCGAATCAATAGCGGTATACCAAGTCCATGTTTTTGTAAATAAGCTACAGTCAGTTCTGGGCCAATCATTTCACGAAACAAGCCATTAAAATTACTTAAGTTGTATTTTTCACTTTCAATTTTATCTTCCAATTGAAAGCCTCGTTTTCCTTCAAAATCTTCATCACCAAAAGCCCAATCATCTGTATAAAATTTCCTAGTCCTTTCTCTCTGTTGTTAAGAAAGTATAAATATATTATTTATTAATTAATAGATAAAATTATTTGTATCGATTGTTGAAGAGATTTAAAAAATAAATGAAATCCTTCATCATCAAGATAGATTTATCTAAGAAATTTTTAAAGGATAACAATGTTAAAAGAAAAAAAAAAAAAAAACGATTAAATGTAGATGCTCTGAAAACAAATGTTATTCAAAGTAATATGAGTGAATTTTAAGAATCTCGTCCATACATGCTGTGATGCAGAGCGATTATGTGATAAATAGGTATCTTGAAGTAAATATTTAATGAGCGATTTATTAGATCCCTTAGCACAGGTCGAGACTCTAGGAAGAGGATGAGAACAACAATACATGAAAGAAGACAAAGAAGGCAAAAAGATTGCAAGTATAAGAGAAAAATTAAAGAGAGCTACAATGAAAGAAAGCAAAGCGCGTAGGGGACCGGTTGGCTCATGGTGCAGGTTCAACAAAGAAATGCAGTCTGACGGTGGCTGTAGAGAGAAAAAAGTTTGAGCAAAAAAAACGTAAGTAGAAGCGAGTTAGAGGCAATAGTAGCAAGAGCAGAATGTAGTTGGGGCGCGCCGGCGGTGATAGTCTTTAAAAAGCGAGATGCGAGAGGCGGGAGAGTGGGAGGTCGCTGTCTAGTTGATTGTTTACCAATTGTCGCCTCTGCGGCTGCGGCGGCGGAGCCGGGGCTGCAGCAGCAGCAGCAACCTGGTCGGCCATTGCTTACGCGACGAGTGTAGGCGCCGTCGAGAGGCTGGATTACGGGATAGTCATCGATCTTCCTCTCTCTCTCTCCCTTTTTCTCTCTTTCTGCCTTGGTGCCTGCAGACTGCTGATGAGCCCGTCACTGCCGTCGTCTCTTCCCAGTCTGTCTTTCAACGACTCGACCGCTGCCCCTTGTTCTTGTATATATACTCGTACTCTCGTAGTCTCGTATAGGTGTATATATACATATAGCTAGAAACGCAATGCACGTAGTGAGAGTAAGTGAGTGAGAAAGAGAGAGAGAGAGAGAGAGCGCGCTAGGTCGCGGGCGCGCGCCCGCGCACAAACCAATAAGTAATGATCCCCCTTGGCTCGCTTGCTCTCAGTCACGTAGGCACTGCGCGCACCAGCTCCCCACCTTACACGAATGCGCACTGCAGCAGCACCAGTGGCACCTACATTGCGCGCGACCCGGAGCTACTGCTGCTGCTCTGTCTGTCTGCACACACGCACGTGTAGCCTATTCTTTCAGCTGCCGTCTGTCTTGTTCCTTCCCTTTCTTTCCTCGCGCGCTGTTATGGAGACTCAGCTCCTGGAAATCTTGATCCGGGAATCCAGGATTATCGCGCACTACAATCCCGACTAGACTCGACGACACTAGCGCTCGCTACTGCTGCTTATTTATAATCGCACTTTGAGCTTTCGACTCCCCGATTAGCTGCGCCTATGTAGCTACCTATAGACTTTTCGCGG
Source organism: Eupelmus azureus (assembly GCA_030522685.1). NCBI lineage: Eukaryota > Metazoa > Arthropoda > Insecta > Hymenoptera > Eupelmidae > Eupelmus > Eupelmus azureus. Next base: position 11,264 of record JAPYZA010002255.1, on the reverse strand, counting down.
CGGACCTTTGCACAAGAGGCCATTTTCCATTCCATCTAGGTATCCGTCTCGCGGTCTCGCTGTTTTGCTCTCGCGGCTCGCGCCGTCGCGCGGAAAATAACAAGCCATCATACAGCTCGCGCGCTGCCTCGGCTGAGACGACGACAAGTTCCTAGAATCGCCAGCTCTAGGGATCTTTGACGCTACAGAACTGTGCTCTCTCGTTAATGCTATTGCAGGACACGTCAAGCCGCGAGTTAGGCTATACTGCTTGCAATTTGAATGCTTTGTTTGATCGAAGTTTGACGTTCAGTCGACTTTTACGATCATACAGCACTTTTCCAAAGCTTGTCCTATCAGTTTTTACAAATTTTTTCAAAACAATTCACTTTTTTATTCTCAATAAATGGCGCCGAGATCCGAGAAAAGGATTGCAAGACCCCCGATTGCTGCCGATACCAACAAAGCAATTACAGAGTATTTTCAATCTAAAAAGGAGCAACAAACTACTATAAAGTACGTTTATGCAATTTACTTCAAGCACTATAACCAACTACAATAATTTACCATTGAAATCATATCATTTTTTTTTTTTTTATGAACAAGACAATTTTTAATTAAAATTTTTTTCTATTATTATTTATTTTTAATACAACTTATAAATTAGGTTACAAATATAATATTTACATCATATATCAAATTATAAAATTTCTTATACTAAGAATAAATAATGTTTTAGTATACTTAAATTTTAGAACTTAAAAAAAAATAATACATGCATAAACATAAAATTATTCATTTCTATAAAATAAAAAACTATTTTTCTTTTATCAAGATATTAAAGTTGTCGGTGCCAAAAATTTAAACATTTAAGATTAAAATTTAATACGTTACAGTTTGGACTTTGTACGAATATATATTGTAAATAAATATCAAAAAGTAATAAAAACTTTTGATGATTTTATCTAAAAACAACGTGATTTTTAAAACTCTCCTTAATTATTTCTTCTATCATTGTCTTGAGTGTGCCAACCTTTAGCTCCGCTTATTACTAAGCCCAAATTTTTCATAAAAGCCTTCTCATGCTCTAATGGCAGTAATCCGTTTCTTATTGTTAATTTAGTAGCTTCTATTACAAAAGAAAAAAAATTTCATTATTATGTATCAATACTTTGAAAAAGTAAAACCCTTAATATGAAACTTACGTAATAAACATTTACAAAATAGTGTATCCTTCATCACCATTTTGTTACCAGTGGACTTAGAAGCAGTAAATAACATGGCAAGATCCCTCGACATGTATTTCCTCAACATATTCAAAATGTTCTTTGCAAGAGTTACATTGTTATCAATAAATGAACATAAACTTGTTATCTGAAAATTCCATTATTTGTTATTTTTTTAACAACATTAAAAGAAAAATTTAATTTTATTAAAAACTTACAAACTCATTACAATATCGGGTATTTCTGTTAAGGTCTTGATTAAATTTGTCAAAATCTTCAATTGTTGTAAATGGCAACTTCAAATTGTATTTTTCAGGAAAACTTTGTGCAAACAAAGGTGCTAAATTGATTTCATTAGCCTGAACAACAGCAGACAAAATATTTTCTTGCTTGTCGATTTTTCTTGTCAATTCTTGTATATCTTGTTTTAAACTCAGGACTAACTGGGCTAAATTTAAATCTGAAAGTATTTTTCATTTGTTAATTATCGCTATGAATATTTTAAAAATAAAATATAAATTATTTTAAATTTACCAGAGTCAGCACGACTAATTTCATTAAAATTTTGTTCATTTATAGTACCTGAAAATATAAATATTCTTAAATTAACATATAATATTCAAATGAATGAAAAATATTAAATAAATTGAATTATTTTACTAGAAGTGCTTGCAACTTGATAATCAGGTGCATGAATTTGTGATGCATTCCCTTGTTGAATAAAGGATTGATCTAGATTTTCTGTTTAAAAAATTAAAAATTGTTTTACAAACTTGAGTGTAATGTATAAAAAAATGAAAACTAAGATTACCTGTACTCATAGTTTCTGATAAAAGTTCAGAATTGAACCTGATAGGATTTTTTTTCAATACTATATTACTGGCACCTAAAAAATCATAAAAGAAATTATAGACTTTTACTAGCTTATGAAAACGTATAAAAATATACTTACTAGTAGGTTCAGCTACATTTCTGAATTCTGCATTTGAAAGTAAGTTTTGTATTGCTTCTTGTTCCTCACCTGTGGATTATGAAAAATAAATTTAAGTATTTATTTTTTTGTCTTATAAAATATACTGTTTATTATTCATACCATTAGCATCATCTTTACTATTACTTATGTCCCCTAAATTTATAATAAGAAATTGACTTTGAATGATAGAATATTACTATTTTTTAAATAATTATTAAAAAATATAAAAGAATATAAAAAATACCTGTAATAATTTCACCTTGCACAACAACTTCATTTGCAATAGAACTAGATAATTCAGTTTGATCTATTGGTTCTTGTATATTTTCAGCATTATTACCTAACATTTTACAAATTAATAATTATAAATACGAAATTAGCTGTGAAATGATTAATTATTTATATTTCTTAGTTTCATACCATCCAATTCTGATTTACTTTGTTTCAAAGTGTTATTGGAAGTATCAGCACAATTTGTACTAGCATTACCATTGATTTCTAAAAAAAGGTTAATAGTTAAATTATTAAAATAAAAATAAATTAATTGAAAACATTTATTACAATTTACCAAAATTATCATTAGATGAGAACTGTGAAGTATGAATTATATGACTATGAATTTTTGCAGCAGAGGAAATTTTCATGTACTCTGTAAACAATTAAAAATTTAAGTAAAAAATATATAATAGAAATGAAGAATGAATAGAATTTCTTACTACTTAAAGTTTCAATAGCATTTTGTGAATTGGTTTTTTCTATAAGTTCACTACTCGACTCCTTTTGGGGTGATATATCAAAAGAATCCACTTGAGAGAACATAGTAGTTAATAAAATAGTTAAAAAAAAAAAATGAAATAGATAAAAAATCTCACCATCAGATTCTGATTCCATTTTTAGTATTTTTTTATTGTATGACTGTTCTGTTTCTGCAGATTAAGTTGTATTTATGTAATTATAATCTTGAATAAATAACAAAATAAAATTTAATCAATCTAAATTATAATAAAACAAAATAAATTTTACCGTTTGAAGAACAAGACGTTTCAGGTACAATTTCTTTATTAGATTGTTCTTGATTTTTATCTCCGCAATTTGAAGATTCATCTGATAATTCATCTGTGCCTATTTAAAGATTAATTGCTACTAATATTCAAAAAAGTTTGTCACACAAAAGGTGAAACTAATTTATTAATTATAAAAAAGTTTACTCACAATCAGTTGAACTATCGGAATCATTTTCCTTTACATTAATAATCTTTTGTTCAGTCGTAAATTTTCTATACTTGGATAAACTTGCCCCATCATCTTCTGAAGAAACATCCCCTGAAATGAATTAAATATTTGCACAAATTTGATTTACACAAAAAAAAGATATTAGTACAACTTGTTTAGGAAATAAATTTTTAGATTGTTATGATGACATTGATAAAAAAGTAACAAGTAAGAAATATCTGTTAAAGAATAGTGAATATTAAAAAAAAATGTTGTCTTTGTTTACTACTACGTTTATGTGTGTCAAAATAATGCATTTAAAATAAAGTAAATAATGTAGACGTATTGCAAGTGAAATATTTTGAAAAGTTAAAGTAGAAAATATCAAGTCTAAAAATTTGTCTAATAAAGGAAAAAAGTTTAAGATAAATAGAATTAGCGAAGAAAAAGAATAGGAAGGTGGTAAAAAATCCGTTACCACGTCGCTTAACTCTGTTGATACGGCGCCGTTGTAGCTCATCGCGAATAGCAGCAGTAGCGTCTGCGTCTGCGTCCGCGGCAGCGGTGGCGGCAACAGGAGCAGAAGCATCCGACCTTTCGTCGTCCTGGCTGAGCTGGATGCTGCTCGACTGGCTCATGATTTCGCGCTCGATCTCCTGCTCTTTCTCGCTGATCGCGTCTTTGATTGCCTGGAAGCTCTGTTCGCGCATCCGGCAGAGTTGCCGACTGCTCATTGTCTGTTGGACCCACATTGATTTTGATAGTAAAGCTGATCGCCAGCTCGCTAGCTCGGCCCAGCCGGCAGTCCAAGCAGCAATAATACTTGGCCGAATTGCTAGCCTAGCTGCTCTATGTGCGAAAAAGAAGTTCGATTTCTTGGAACTGATCGTTTCTCTCACTTTCGGACTTTGTTGCTATACAGTCTGAGCTTGCCGGCGATCCTGCTGCTGCGCTTCTAACTTCCACTGATACCGGGAAAAAACACGAGAACGCCGCAAATTGAATGCATCGATTTGGCGCCACGCGCGACTTTGCTCAGTGCTGCCAACTGCTGCGGACTGCTCGTTAGGAATTTAGCTCTTTCGAAACTCGCGATATTCCTGGGGATTTTTTCAGGCCCGACAGTGGCCGCAAATACGAAAATCTCACTCGCTTCGCCTACTTATTCAACTTATAGCTCTTTCAAACTTTTATTAAAGCAGCCAATTGCTACTCATTATTCTTAGAATGCAAAAATTCATATAAACTGTGTAACTGTACTGTGCGTTTCATAAATACACAGTAGTGTCCTTTTAAAAATGAACTTTCTCATTGCTGATTGACTGCGTGGCTGATTATTGGGTGGCGTCGACAGGCATTATCCAGAATGGGACATTGTAAAGGGAGAGCCAATAATCGAGCTGATGAGGGTGAGGCGCGAGCTACTCTCGGCCGATGCGGATCTCAACGCAAAGCGCAGCGAGTACCAGGCGCGCCGGGCCGTCGGCAACCAGCAGTGGCGTGAGCTGCGCGACAAGGAGAGGCTGCTGCGCCGCTCCTTCCTCAAGTTCGACGAGTTCGTCAGGGAGAACCGGGAGAAGCGCGACCGCGCCGAGCGCAAGATACGCGACGAAAAGGACAGACAGAAGATTCGCGAGGCTGAGGTCCCTTCCTTTATATATCTATTCTCGCACCCTTTGCTGCTTTATCCAACTTTATAAAACAGCTTTTTTTTATTTCTTTTTTCAGATTGCCGAGCTGGAAAAGAATTTGGAGTACATTGAAAAGGTGCGCGATAAAATGCACAGCAGCGTCGAAAAGTACAAGCCGTTTCAGCAATTCCTCGAAACGGTCCTTGATACCAAGGAGTTTAATAATATTGCCGAAATTTTCAACCGTTACGAAACACTACTTGCCGCAAGGGCATCGCTTGTCGAATATCAGGACGAAAGTCTTCACACTTTGGAAGACACTAGTGCTCAGCTGGTACAATTATTGCCGCATATCTTCTGCACATCATTGTACAATAATAATATCAATCTTTCTATTATTAATTCTATCTTCCAGCACAAAATGACAGAGGAGAAATCGCAAAGCCTGATGGATTTGAACAGCCGGCTAGCTCAACTGCAAAGTAGACACGCTCGCGCGCGAGCCAAAGTGCTGCACTGGGAGTCTGTGGTAGCGCACATCAAAGAGGTAGCAACGCGCAAAGAGCTCGAAGAATCACAGGTACTTCATCAATTTTACAGTCGCACTCTATTAAAAAAAAGCATATTTCACGCGTCTAAAAATTTCAGGTGCGCGCTTGCATCTGGAACCTCTACCGACAGATCTGCTACCGCAAGGGCGTGCCAGTGGAGGCGAAGCGCGACGAGCTCGAGCAGCAGCTGCTCAACGTTAAGCGTACGATCCTCGAGCTCGGTAAAATTGTACGCGCTGCCAAGCGCAGAGCGTCCAAGGAGGAGCGCGATAAAGCCCGGGCGAACGAGAACCTGCATGCCCGAGATGACGAGGAATCTGTGCCTGTGTCAGGACCGAAGCGCGACGAGACCAGAAGCAGCTTCAGAAGTAGCACGGTTGATGAGTCGCGCAGCTGGAGAAAAAACTAATAGTCTGCTGCTTTTTTTTTGTTTCTTCGTACCTGTTGTTTTTTTTTTTTTTTTATAATGAGTCTGTAAAGTTAAATTTTTGTTTTAAAATAGCAAGGTGAATTGAAAAATCTTATTCACTTTCAAACCATATTTCATATTTATTATTATAATAAAAGATTAACATTATTTTTATCAAAAAAAATGTATTTCAAAATACAACATTGTAAATTGTAAACAGTACAACAATAAAAATAAAAATCTAAACGTTTCACATGTAATAACAAATGATACTGCCAATTGCATATATACAATAATCATTGGTATCGCTTTTGAATAATTTTGCGTGAAGCAGGCAAATGACACCCGGAAACATTGTGCAAGAGTTGCGAATGATCGTGTTCGAGACGTATTTCTAATTTCTCTTTCACTTCTTCAAGAGTTAGCGGAGCTTCCAAACCTTCGGACACATTTTGCATTTCCTCTTTTTCCACACATCTTTGGAATAATTATTATAATTAAGTAAATTGGCATTTTTACAAGCTACTAATTTTTGACTTTCACTTAATTATATGTGTATTTCTAAATTAAATGTTTTTTTTTTTTTTTAATAAATCAGTATGCATGAACATTTGAATTACGTTTTGTGTATTAATATGTATAATTGAATTTAATCGCTTCAACAAAATTTCATTACTTATATGCAAATATTATAAAGCTTAACGATTCATTATTTTATGACAGCGATATTATTTAAATTAAGTTCATGTGTATCAATATGTACATGGAATATACGAGTTTTCAATACAGAGAAGAGTGGGACAAAGTTGCACGCTTTTTCATAACTCACGTTTTTAAAATATAAAAGAAATTTAAGTACTGTAATCTTTCTTCAGGTTTGTGTCAATGTTAGCGAGGTCTGATAGTTCTACTTATCGACATGTCCAAATTATACAGTTTTCTGATGATAAGAAAAAATTTATTGCGAAATAAGCAAATCCAGGACATAGTTGCTCTCCATAAATTTTCAAGTCATTATTGCAAAGTAGCAAAAAATGGCATTTGATCGAAATTCTTTGAATTCGAATAAATGCCATTTTTTGCTACTTTGCAATAGTGACTTGAAAATTTGTATAGCGGTAGAGTATATCATTACGGAGGGCAACTATGTCCTGGATTTGTTTATTACGCAATATATTTTTTTAATGTTCAAAAAACTATATTATTTGGAAATGTAGATAAAGTAGGACTATCAGAGCCCATCAAAATTTAAATATTATAACTGAAAAAAAAAAAAATAATAAAAATACTCAATTAGTTGTTTTTGTTATGTTTTTAAGCTTCTTCACAGTTTTTAATCTAGTGTACTTCTAAAAATTATTTTTTGTTATAAATATATATTATACTCAACAAATATTATAGATATATGAATCAATATTAAAAAATGTTATTAAACTTTTTATGTTTAAAAAATATAAATTAAAATATACTTAAATATTATAATGTTGATTAGCAAAGCACTTGTGAAATAAGACAAGCTATTATAAATACAGCGCAGTAAATAAAAATGAAAAAATATACACATTTGATATTCAACCTTATCAATAGAATATGTACTCTATAATCATTATACCAAAGGAAAACTATTAATTACGCAATAGGTTAATAAAAAAGTAGAAAAGAAAAGAAAAAGCTAGCCGAGCAAGTATCATATCGAGATGGCAATTGCGTGAAATAACATACGCGTCGCACTGCAAACTACTTCCGCCGCTGCGAAAGTAAAGTATCGGATGCGCTTGCGTAGGAAGCGGGAGAAAGTATATGTAAGTGGTAGGATGTGTATAGGGGGGAGAAGGAAGGAGGCATGGAGGTAGGTACTTACAGGGGACAGGGCTGGGTGGGCGCGATACCGGAGAGCGCGGGAACCCGAAGCTTTGGCTTCTTATCTTCATCGAGTCGTGGTTCCTGCTTGCGCACCCGATCGATCCAGTGCATCTTGTTCATCATGTCGCTAAGTCGCTTCTCGATTATGCCCAGGTACAGCATCACGTTGTTCATGGTCACCTGGCTGTTGTCGCCGAGGAGCTCTAGGATTGGCGAATTGTCGCAGCGTATTGCCTGGAAGAGGTTGTCGATTCCGCGCAGCAGTTTGTCTATCACCTCGTTCGTCTGCAAAATCAATCACAATCAACTTGCCGCATCTAATAATTTTTATTAAAATTCTTAACGACTTTGCGCTTTATTACTAAATTTTCTTAAATTTATTATTCAAGTGATAAAATATATATATATGTTTAACAAAAACTTGAAAAATATAATGAGAGAAATGAAATGTGTATAGCGTATTAGAGCGACATAAAGAGTCTTTCTATTTTATGGCTAGGCTTATCTCAGCGACTGCAGATACGGCTCTCTTTAATATTATATATTTCTTCATACTACTAAATATGCGCCTCAAGAGAGAAAAAAGGAATAGATATATGCGTACAGATGTAAAAGTAACACAAGTTATTATATCTAGGCAGCCCCCTTGTATTTTGCTTATTTACCAGCTACTTTGTATTTATATATAATAACTTTATTTTAATTATATTAAGATATTTTTATATCTGTGATTACTCCATTTTATCTCTGTGAAGGCCCTATTTATTGTGAACCAAGTTTCTTACAAAATGCACATATGCAATAAATTATTAAAAACCTTAAGGTTTATTTCTACCAGTGACTGATATTATAATCACCGGTTAATGATAACGTATCAGAAATCATTTTTTTTCCTGGAATTAAATAATTTTAATTTTAATATCAAATATAAAATCTAAAGCGAAATCTAAAAAATATAAAGAAAATATAATAATGATAATAGGAGAAAGGACCTCGGTCAATTTGCTTTCGGCGGCATTGGCCAGCTCAGTCTGAGCTTCTAGGTCCCGAGCGATTGTCTCTAAGGTTTCAGCCTGCTGTTGACCTCGACGAACGTTTAATGCCCGAGCTTCGTCTATCGCCGATCGCAACTCAACTACGCGAGTCTGAAGCCCCTCCAGTTCGTCGTTCAATTCATTGACATAGCTAAATAGCGCAAAGTTTTCTTCTTCCTGCTTCAAAAATTGGGCAGTTAGCTTGTCGATCTCTTCTTCGCCTACGAGTAACAAGCAACACAATATATTAGTACAACTACTTTCTTTTTAATTCGCTCCGTATAACTATAGAGAAAATGTAGCTCGATTCTAGCATTACCAGTAAACTGCTTAACGAGGGTCAAAATTTGATTGTACATTGCTATTTTGTTGCGCATCTCTTCGCGCTTGGCCTGTTTTTCCGCCTCTCTTTTCGCATTCAGATCGTTCATTTCTCTCAGCTGTCCCTTTACGCCGAGAAATTCTTGAAGCTTCATTTCATTGTCGATCGTTCGCTGCATCTCGCACATTTCCGATGTGTGATTCTTCAAGTCCCTCAAGCCTCTGCATAGTTTCAATCATTGCAATTTTTTATTTCAACAAGGTCAGAGCAGTTGTATCATATAAATTATAAATTGCCTCAAGTGTAATATAATATGATAGGCACAAGTTAGAAATAGATAAAGAATGAAAATATAACGGGTGCACACCTCTCTTTGAGCGCGTTAATTTTATTAAGCTCCTCGTCCCGCTGGTTGAAAGCAATGGTGGCCTGCTCGATGAGGTCGCTGATGACGCCCTTGCCGGTGTTGAGCTGGCTGTTGAGCTTGGCCCAGAGCACGTTGAACTGGGCTCGCTCCATGAGCAGGTCGTCGATTTCCTTGCGCAGCTTCGAGTTGTCGGTGACGAGGACGTTGAACCTCTTGGTGGCCACCTCCAGCCGGTTCTCCAGGATGAAGATCTGCCTCTCGTTCTTCTTGAAGGACTCCTTCTGCTGGAGCTCCGAGCGAACCTTGCCCCTCAGCAGGTGCACCTCCTTCGACAGCTATACAAGCCAAGCGTGGCCAATTACTTAAAATTTCTCCAATATATAGCCATCAATTTAATACTTACTTTGAGTATCTGCTCCTGCATCTCGTCGAGCTGCTGCCTCTCCCTCTTGATCTGCTCGACAAAGTCGCTCCTCTTGTCGAGCAGGGCCTTCAGCTCGCCCGTCATCAGCTCGTCCTTGCGCAGGTTGTTCGGCGACTTGGCCGCCTTTATGGCCAGGACGAGCTCGGCCTTCTCGTGCTCCAGCTTGTCGATTATGTTGTGCTGGTTGCGCAGCTGGTTGCGCGCCTCCTCGGCGTAGGCCAGCCGGTCGTTCTCCATTATCCGGTACTGCCGCTTCAGCCGCGACAGCTCGGCCTCCGCCATCGTCTCCAGCTCGAACTCGTCCTGCTTCGGCTGCTCTCTGCTCATCATCTTGAGGCCGGTTCTTTACTCTCTGCTCCTGCAACACATACCGCGTATTTTCTTCTTTATTTCGCTTTCCTTCTCCCTTTTTCTCATTTTCTGCCTTCTCTCCGCGCTCAACAGATGCGAGAGCAACTGTTGCGCAGCTCTCGTTTTTTCCTTTCCCGTCACGGCCTCTCATCAATTCCAGAATTTCTCATTTCTGCCTGGGGCCTTCAATTTAATTTCTCATTTTTTATATTTACACAGCTCTTTTAATGTAATTATAAAATTTGGAAAGATATCAACGACAAAATTTTGTAAACGCGATATTCTTTCAAGATTAATAAAAAAAGTTTGTTATTGAACATTAAATAAAATTGCAGCATGTGATGAAATTCATTTTCAATTATTAGTTAAAATATATGTTAGTGTGACTATAGCCTAAAAAGTAGCAGTGCGTATGTTTTAGAAATAAGAAAGTACATTCATCGAACTTTCATTCAGACATTTCAGAGCAATAGTGATAAGAAGCAGAAACAGAAGCAGAAGAAGAAGAGAGCGAGGCGCTCCAAAGGTCGTATCACCTGGTGTAAAGCCAAAAAAAGATCCCCAAGGGAGCCGAGGCGCCTGGCACGATTATATACTCCTTCCTCCTAAAGAGCAAGCAGAAGGGCAGTCGCAGGAGATGCCGTTGTTCCTGGTAATCCGGGTCGATTCGCCCCTTTCGGCCGGAGCAAGATAAAGGGCCCTTGCAGCCGCCAGCGCCGCCAGCAAAGGGCTTCCTCTTCCGCCATGCCCTAGTAGCGCTCGAGCCTCCGAAAACTCGGCGCGTGCCGCCCGCGCGCGCAGTGCGCACTCGAGAATCGCGCGCGCGCGGCCACTGCCTACACCAACAACAGCTGCGCGAGCTGCAGACTGCACCTCTTGACAGCTGCCAGCCCGAGCACTCTGCCTTCGCGTATTTCCGTAG
>JAPYZA010002254.1:0-17891 GCA_030522685.1 Eupelmus azureus | reverse complement strand
GAAAAAAAGCTCGCCCCGCGCGCTGCAGCCGCGCGGACCTTGACATCGATGCAGACACACTGACGTCCGCGCCTTATACCCATCCCCGCGCCGGCAGTTCGCGCGGCCGCTCTAACAGACGCATAACCCGGACTCGTGAATTATTTCGCGCCCCGGCGCGAATTTGCGCGCGCTCTCGAATCGAATTTTCCCGACGGGTAATTGTTAGAGCTATTGTTTAGAGGGTAGGCGAAAGACGGCCGAGCGAAAGTTTTTAAAGCGGAGGAGCGAGAGTGGCGTTAATCAGCGGCGATAATAAACGCTCGATTGTATCTCGCGGAGCGCGTGGATGTGTGTGCGCAAGCGAGCGCGCGGGCCGATAAGTAAATGTGGGGGGATTTGTGCGATCGGCGCGTTGACACGTTTTCAGTGGACGAGGTCGTGGAAAAATAGTGCTGGAGGCTGGGGCTATGGGACGAGCTTCGCTGCGTTGTTGGATGCGTTTTAAATTTATTGCTCATTTTTGTTGTTATATATATATTTTTTAATGTAGATTTATTTTTATTAGGTTTTATGTTTTTGTTTCGTGAGCTAAATTATTTTTTTGTTCTTTTTGTCAATGTTAGTAAGTTTTTTTTATTAATCATTACATTTCGAACGCATATGTTAAAATTTGATATTTGAAGAATATGATAAAAAAAAATATTGCTACAACTTACCAACGAAATGTTAAATTTAAAAGAACAAAGGATTCTTATATCATCATGTGATATGAGCACCTTAATTTATGCATGCACTTGAATAAAAAGTTTATTTAAGTTTGGCAAAGAAATTATGCAAAGAAACTATAGTTAAACTTATATTATATTATTTAAAGTGTTAAAACATTTAAAATTTATAGATTCATATGCTATATTATTTGAAATGACCATTGAAACCTTCCAGAACCATAATATTATTATAATTACATACCTTAAATCGATTCTTTAAATTTTTAATTATTAAGTATTTGGTTTGCATGCAAGAAAATTGATCAAATACTGCTGCATACATTAAAAATAAAAGAAACAAATCAATCTTCCAACGAAACATTAACTTGCATCAAACTAATCAATTCGAAGCGGGGTTAATAAAATCATGAGTAATAAAAAATTCATCAAAAACAGCACATTACGTGAGCTAATTCCCATATCGATCGATTATATTTTTATACCAGTAAAAACATTGAAAAAAACAAGCTACTTACAAGGAGAATATTATACCTTCGAGCCGCGGATTCAAGCCAAACTTTGGAATTTATTTTTAGGTATTGAAAAATGATTAAAGCTGCAGTAGTCTATAGTTTAATACTTTATAAAACACTTTAAAAAACTCGAGTTACGGTCATTTTTAGTGTTATTTTAAGAAAAATATAAAAAAATAGTTTCTATTAAAAATTTGAATTGTCTATAAAATTCCTAAATAAATCTTAAAAAAACGAAATTAAAATTGTGGAAACAATCTTTCATTTTTCAGAATAGAAAGTCCATATTTAGATTCGAAGTTAGGTTAGTTGAAAACTAAATAAAAATGTACTAATAAATTTTAAATTTCTGCAATCCAAATAAATATGATTTTCTACACTTTCATTAGTCAACTAACACAGACCTATTAATCTATTTTTTATTCAAAAAACGCCAAATAAAAAAGCTCTACCTAACCGTCTCTAGCTTAATTTCAACCTTCGAATCCCATTTTAGAATTTTTCTATACACCGGATGATTACCACGTTAAGTAGAATCTAATATCGCTCACCCAAAGCAACACCGAAAACATCCACAACTCAAATTTCCCATCACCCAGAACCACATACCCCAAAGGTCAATCAGATAACCCAGGACCCGGAGTCACGACCCCCACGTCACTCACACCCACAGCGAGCTTTCTCCTCTAAACACACATCCACAACACGCGCCAAGTCAATCTGCTTACGCTAAGTCTCTCCTCCGCAGCTCTTCCCCAAACAAGCAGCTTATCTCCTCAAATCCAAAAGTCCCGCGCGTCCCGGCTGCACTCGTCGTCGCAGTAAGCCGCGCACAGCCAGCCCCAGAGCCCTACTCCGACAACAAAGCCGAGCAACAACCAGGCGCAGTCGATGCACACTCGCTTCGCCCAGTGCATATATACACACACAACAGACACGAAGTGAGAGAAAAAGAGACAGAGATATATACGCACCACGTGGAGATACGGAGTAGCCAGAGCAGCCAGCACAGCGGAGCAAAGCAGCGCGTCCGCGCAGTCTCGCAGCTATGCAGGCAACTAGCCCCGGCGATCAGTCGGAGCCGTTAAAAGCGCGCGCCGCGCCGCTATACTCTCCCTATTGATCGCGAGCACGCACACACATTGCGGTAGGTACATAAAGCTGCAAGCTCGCAGCGACGACCGGCCGCTCGCACGCTCGTTCCTCCACTGCGGCGCGCGGCGCGCTCCACATCGCTAGCCGCGCCGATTCATCGTCCCGGCCACTTATCTCTCTTTCTCTCCTTCGATTGCGACGATGAGCTCGTCCGTGTGGCAGCTGCTTGATGATGACCCCCTACTACTCCCTTATTTTTGAGTGCAGCCCGAGAGCGACGGACTCATGAGATGCTTGCGCGCGAGCAGACTGGGATGAGAGAATGTATGAGCCTGAGGTTTTTCGGACTTGCCGAAAGAAGGAGCTTTGGTGGGGATGTGTGCCAGGCTGCGCGGGCTGCTTTTGGAGAACGCGGAGAGTGTCTGTTCGAAGGCTGCTTTGCGGCCTGGTTGAGCGGAGGATTTTTTAGTTGACGACTGAATGGGGGCTTTGTGCGGGCTCGACTCTTTTTTTGCGGTGATGAGCTTTTTGAATGGTTGTGGAGGATTTGCGATTGATGAGATAGAGGAGACGTTTGTCTTGTTGACAAGAAGTTGATTCAGCTTTTATTAACGGTAATTAGCGGTATCAGTTATATGTCTATCTTTGCCTAGTGTCGGGTTTATTGGTATTTTTAGAATATGGATCTCTGTTTCGTGCAAGCTCGAATTCTGGGAAGCGTATGATTATTAAAGGCAATGAAGTATTGTCGTAAAATTAAAAAAAGTATGAGGGTCTTATGATTTCAATTAACATTGCTATAGGCAAATGTAATCAACCGAAAAAACTTTTACTGGAATTAATTGAGCTATCGGTAAAAATAATTTTTTTTATACTTCTTATTAAAAATAGAAGGTACTGCTTGAGAATAAAAATAACTGAAACTTGAAATCTACGTAGTAAAATTGAATAAATTAAAGAAATATTTGTTTTCATTTTTCATTCATTACAAAGTATGCCGAGGCAGATCAAAAGATAATGGTTTCTAAGAAAACTTTATTATTATTATAAAATTTAAATTAAAAGAATTAATAAAAGAATTTATTATAAAAAAAGTTCTTATTAAGAGGCAAAATTATTATAGTTTTTTATAAAAGAAAAAATTTTAAAATTTGTTAAAAGTATTTTCAGCTGTATAACTAAAGTATTTCATTGTAGATATATTTTTTTACAATTATTAATAGAAGAATTATTCTTTTATCATTACCTTTACAGGTGAAATAAAGACACCGCTTGTTTCTTAGCCACTTTAATTTAGACTAAACGGTGCCTTAGTTCTTTTGTTGAAACTCGATAACAATTAATTATTGACGCGGGGCTTGTATACGGTTTCCGCAATGCGGAAAGCGCTATTTCGAATGCAGCCAGATATATGCAGATATTGGCTTTTTCATGAACGAGGGAAATTACTGCAACTTGAGTACGGCTTCAAATGGGCTTTACCGCGATACGAGATAAGGATAAGATTTAAGTATTGTCTATTCGAATTGTATGTAGCAACAGCACGATTTTAGCTTTTCTCGAGGTTTCTCGATGCAATCTTTGCTTATCTTGAATAATTAATAAGGTTAAACTTGCTTAATAAAGACATTATATAAAAATGTATAGAACTTTTTATTTCAATAATTTTTAAATATCATATAAATATAATTTGTAATAAATAATTTAATTCTATAAACTTGAAATTAAAACCTACACTTGTCATGTATGATTTTTATAAAAATATTTTGTATTTTATAAAAGTATAAAATATTTGTTCTTTTCTATAAAAATATTATATAAATATGTATAAAATGCTCGTAAAATGTATAAAAAATTGCACATTGTCATGATAATTATTAAATACTTTAAAACTCCCACGAATCCATCCAGCGCAGTGAGTGCATTGTGCTATTAGGATCATTAGCTGACGGGCCATCCATTCCATAGGCCAATGGAGAAAATAAATAAAAACTGAAAATTTTAATTTATTTAAATTATTTTATGAAATTATTGACATTTCTTTAGTGATCAAAACTGAAGTAGTTACCTATACACAACGGCAGAAATAACGGCACCAAGTATAACGTGATAAATTGTTTTGCCAATTCTTTCTGGCAGTAATACCAACAAACTCTCCAAAATGTAATCAAGAGTAATTCCAGTAAGCATCGAATTGTAGAGTAAGGCAGGGAAGTAATGATGATAGTATAAAACGCGCGTCATAGCCCAAAACGGCGCGTAATGTAGTAACCAACCGACAAATAGCCAGCATCCGGCGTTCATAACAGTTTTCCTCTGCTGAACCATCGCTTGATCTTCTTCACAACCTCGTTGTTCACGCACGGCTGCGTTGATGTACACGATCGCAAAAATAACGAGGAAGGCTAAATTTCCCCACCAAATTATCGGGTTTCCGAGAAGATATATTCTGTGATTGTTACCCGAAAAGAATTGTCCCTACAATTTTGAAATAAATTATTTAATTTTTTTCAGCTAAATCACTAAAAGAATTTATAAAAATATTTATTCCAATTTACCCTATAATTTATCGGCCATTGCCATGGTTTTGAAGTAACTTCACCTTCCTTAACTTTTAGTTCAGAATTTCCTTGCAACATAACAGCATGAGATTCAAAAAATCTTTTAATAAAACCTGGAGCATAAACTTGAAAGCTGACATTTGGAACTGTGAAAATTAAAATTTAAATCAATAAATTATTTTTATATTACATAAAATGCAATAATTAAATACATACGTTTTTCATAATGATTATCTTCAATATTCCAGAAAGAATTTTTATCTCTCATATTAGGATTACATGAAACTTCTTGTTGATTATAACCCCTGTTAAAATATAGTTTTCAATAAGTATACTTTATTGTATTTATTATTGTAATGATGAGTTATTTACTTAGTTTAAAATTTATACAATTTTACCATTTGGGTAACGTTTTTCCACTACATGTAAGAACACAATGGTGTAAATAATGAACGAATTTTAATTTACTAGTCACAGTTTCAATAACATCTCCATCTTTACCATGTTGTATTATCACTTTCCAAACATCATTTGCATCACCAGTACCATTCTAGAATTGTATATAATATTAGAAAGTTATAGTATTTTATTAAGAAAAATTCATATTTGTATATTTTCAAATTACCTCGCCATAACCAGTAACTTGATAATGCTTTTTAGAGATTGGAGCGATTTCTTTATGAGAATGCAAGTTGCGTTTAGTGATAACATGTTCTAAGCGAATAAGATCTCCATGCTTTACTAATTCTGGCTCAGAAGGAATTTCATCAGTGTCATATTTTTTAACGAGCCATAAATTATTGTCATCTTTATGAGAGTAAGTTGTTATCTAGAATTATTTTAAAGAATTAAAATTTGAATACATATTCAATATTCTATTATTAAAAGATGAAATAAAAATTATACCTGTTGTTGTCTTGCACCAACACCTTCTGGATACAAGTGCCAATGGGAATGCAAATAGCCACCTGCTGTACGATGATTTTTCAATGTAACTTTTGCACCATATGCTAATTGACGAGGCATAGATGCATTGTGTAAGGAATTGCCTTTCAATAAAGACTGAAACTCTGAACTGTAAAATCCATCTCCAGTACCACTGTGAAAATCATGAAATTATTTAGATGATATAAATTCATTAGTAAGGAATCATCCTTAAAATATAAATGAAAAAATTATTTACCTTTTGTTCAATACATGAAGGTGAATGTAGAAGAAAAGTAAATAGAAAATAATAGGAATAATTATAAGACAGATAGTTCTAGCTATTAAATGTTTCATAACAGTTACCTGAAAAATAAAAATAATTTATTTTAATACTAATGTATAAATCAATTTTAAAATTGAAGTTAAATTTATTTTGTTAACTTACAATAGATTGATTTAAATTTCCTAATTCTCTCCACAATTCATAGATTGTATAAAATCCAACTAGTAAGACAACAAATAATCCAACAAATTTAACACTGATTGTACAGGCTAAAGACATTCCAGTGAAAATTAACCAAGACCACCAAGAACACGTAAATGGTTGGTCGTGTAATGAACCTACTCGTGCCATTCCATATGTTGCACACATCATAAAACATAATAATATGGGATCCAGAAGAATATATCGATTCAATATTAGTGGTCCAATATCTAAAAATCATTAAGTTCAACATGTATAAATATTTTCATTAAAGATATGCAATGAGTTTTATAACAATGAATTTACCAAATAAAATTAATCCAGCTGCAAATGTAGCAGCTCTTACTGATTTAGTAAATTCCCATACAGTCAAAAATGATAATGGTACTATTGTAGCACCTAAGAACGTACAAAACTGAAAAATACATACAAATTTATAAAACTGATTTTTTTAATTCATAAAGGTGAAAGAAAGAAAAATAAATACTTACAACTCTCATTCCCACATAATTAACATTTTCATATTTATCCCCTGGCTTTTCAAATTGAAAGGTTCCATCGTACCCTGTTAAGTACCCTGATAATGCAATAAGCATCTACAATAAAAGTAAAAAAATTAAATTTATTTAATAATTAAGAATATCAAGAATATTTAAATTTGAATTACCTTTCCCAAAGGTGGATGAACGTCAAAGAAAAATGTCCTATTAATGTACCAGCTTCCCATTTTACCAAAATGAGTTTCATCCCAGCTTAAAATTATAAAATATTTGTAAAGCAGAACTGTACCAAACTTAAAATTATTAATTTGGTAATTATAAAACTTACCACACATGAGCTGGTTCAGTCACTTTATAAAATCTAGTAGCTAAAGTAAGAGCAAGTATTGCTCCAAAAAACAGCCACCAGTTTCTAAAAAGTAGTAATGTAATCATCAAAACATAGTCTAATAATATTGTTTACTAGGTAAATCTTACTTACAAATCTTTGGCTCCTTCGTCCTTGTTCCTATGGCTGTGGTCATCATCCTTTGGTCCCTTTTTCTTGACTCCTTTAGCCTTGGTCGCGGCGGTACCATTCCCGTTATCGTTTGCCATTGCTGGTTCTTTAGTTTTCCCTACTAAAAACCAACCTCTCATCAATTAAACGTCGATTCATCGCAAAATATTGAAAAATTTGCTATTTTTTCATTTATCGCTACGTCGCCGAAAAATCCGACACGTCTTAGAAAGTAACAATACTAAACGCTACATTCACATACGCCACGCTATATTACGACATAACAATACTGCCTATACGAATATACCCGCAAAATTCTTACCTTATCGAAATATCATATTTCGTTGATATGTAGCCTCAACGACACTTGAGGCGAGCACCCCGGGTCCAGCAGCAGCAGTCAAGAAGACACGTCTCCTTCTCTCCCGCCGTGTGCTGCAATCCCTGGTATTTTTTCTCATGGCAAGTCGGCAACAGGGCTAACTGTACTTTCACAAATCTCGCCTACGGGATCCCACTAATGTCAGCTTACGAGCGTTCTCGAGACGATCGTTATCGAGTCGCGTTGCAGACGCTTCTGTATTGACTATGCCAGCTTTTTTCCGACTGACAGGTGTATATGTTTTTATCGCACGTGTACATTTTTTTTGTGTAGGTATAAGCAGCTCGTTCTGCGTATGTACGCATATACATATAGGTATACATAAATACTGTATAGCTATAGCTATGTATACGGGCTGCACAGTGCAGAAACACTTCTCAGGAAATCGACCAATGACGTTTGATGCAGCCGCTTGTTTGGCTGACAACGGGCCAATCGCGTACGAAGACTAGGGGAATGCAATACTCTGTCCTTCTCCCACTCACATCGAGGCGCTGCGTGCGCAGGTTCTCGCACCGCGAGCTTCTTTGCTTTGCAGGTTCAAAATCAAAATGCCAAGGGTTAGCACGCCGGCACCGGCAATCATATGCAGTCTTGCGATTCGTTACTCACGTGACGTTTGAGACAAAGAAAATTTTCATTGCTGTTCGAACGACGGTTGACGAAGGTCTCGTGCTACGTTTTAGCAACGTACCAGTGGCGAATGAGTTTTTGTTTTGACTTGTTAAAGCATTTGTTTGACCTTGCACTGTACTGACGGGGGCTGAGATTTTGTGAAAGAATATGATTCCAACTTTGTAAGCGAAGTAGGTGGGTATTTTCATATTTTTTGTTCGTAATTTAAGGAAATTTTTATAATTGAACTTTTGATCTAACTTAATAATTAGTTTTTTCCTACTTTTTCGAATGTTGTTTAGGTTAAAATTCGATTTTAAGAACGCCGGTAATATTCCTTTGTTCTCGGTATTTACAGATTTGTCACGTGTTGGATTTTGTTGAATATTGAAAGTTTTTTATCAGTTTCTTTTATCTTTTTTAGTAATAAATTAAAAAATAAAATTGTATTTTATTAAAAATTAAAACTTTTATTTCTCATAAATGATTTGTTAAGAGCTGTATCAGTTGAATATTAATTTTTTTTTAATTTATATCATATTATTTTACAGAAAATAAATAAATAGAACAATGGATCTATTAGACTTATTTAAGTCAAAAAAACAATTTCAAAGAATTTCCATAAGACCAAAAAAAGATTATCCACCAAGTGAATCATCTGCAGCTTCTGTATCATCTCTGTACATTCCTAGAACACTTTCAAGTGGAACAGATTATGTTAAGAAATATGTTGACGAAGAAAATGAAAAAGCCTTACAGGTTTCTTTTTAAATTGAGTTATTTGAACTAGATATTTTTAAATGGATTTGTACTTATTTCTTTATTTTTTTAGGCTGCAAAATTGTCAAGTTATCAAACTGATGGATCAAAAATTGAAGAAATGTCAGTTGGAACAGTACCAACTGTTGTAACCGAAGTAGAAAATCAAGAGTTAACAAAAATTTATAATACATTTGACTTTGAATATCGTCCTAAAGATAATCTTCCTATTGTTCAAAATAAAGAAGAAATTACTTCAACGATCCAGACGCATTCTATTACGGTAATTGAAGGAGCTACTGGCTGTGGTAAATCAACTCAAGTACCACAATTTATTCTTGACAGTTGTTATAAACAAAGAAAGCATTGTAATATTATTGGTAAGTTTATGAAGAAATATTAAAAGTATATTATTGTATTTAAGTTTTTTTAAACCTTTACTTATTATAATAATATAAATTAAAGTAAAATCGTGTATTAAATTAAGTTATTAAATAAATAAATAAAAAACTTATTTTTTAGTTACTCAACCCAGAAGAATAGCAGCATTGAGCATTGCTGATAGAGTAGCTAGAGAAAGAGGTTGGCCATTAGGTACACTTGTTGGTGTCCAAGTAGGAATGTATCGCAATGCATCTAAAGATACAAGATTAACGTACTGCACAACTGGAGTTCTTTTAAGAAAAATTATACAGGCAAAGAACATGCTTGATTATACTCATGTTATTCTAGATGAAGTACACGAACGAGATCAAGAAATGGATTTTCTTTTGTTAATTATTAGAAAGTTATTAAGAACAAATTCTCGGCAAGTTAAAGTAATTTTAATGTCAGCAACATTTAATGTTGCCAAGTTTTCAGAATACTTTTCAGTACCAACAGAAACTGGATTTATTCCTGCACCTGTAGTCACCATTCCAAAGAAACGCAACTTTAAAGTGCACACTCACTACTTATGTCAATTAGAAATTCTTGGAACAGTAAGTAAAAGTATATAATTATAAGATTAATACGTAATTTTTTGAATTTGCATAAAAGTAATTTTATTTTTGTTATAGTTACCAGAAATTTCATACAGTGAACCAAGAGTGACTGATAAAATGATGTCATTCTGTATGAAACTCATTAATATTTTTGATGATATTGACAGCAAAAGTGAATATGATGCTGAAGACCTTGCAGAATTTGATGGAGAGAAACCACGACATGCCACTCTTGTATTTTTACCAGGAATATGGGAGATTGAAGAAATGCACAATCTTATGATGGCTTCAAGTGAATCAGCTAAATGGGATATTGTTATTTTGCATTCTAGCATTACTAATGAAGAACAAGCTAAAATATTTAAAGTTCCACCAAAAGGATGTCGTCGTATCATTCTCTCCACTAATATTGCTGAAAGCAGTATTACTATTGATGATGTAAAATATGGTAAATAAATATAATAATTTATATATAAGTAAATTAATATAAAGTGTATAAGTAAAACTTTTTAAAATAATTTTTTTTTTTATTTTATTTTCAGTTATTGATTTTTGCTTAACAAAACAACTTGTCACAGATCCTGGCACTAATTTTCAGTGTTTAGAATTAACTTGGGCAAGTAAAGCTAATTGCGATCAACGTGCTGGCCGTGCTGGTCGTGTTATGGATGGTAGAGTATATCGACTTGTTCCAAAGGCTTTTTATGAGGTACACAATATAAAACTATTCAAAAGGAAATTGGTTTTAAGCTATTTTTTAAGATAAATAATTTATCTCTAAAGAATACCTATGATACATTCAACAATTATCTTTTATTTGCAGATGCTATCACCTGAAGGTGATCCTGAAATAGTTCGAGCGCCACTTGAGAATTTGGTTCTTCAGACAAAACTCCTTGATATGGGAGAGCCAAAAGCGGTACTTGCTCTTGCAATAGATCCACCGGATTTAACGAACCTTGAACGCACGGTTCTCCTATTGAAAGAAGCAGGTGGCTTGCTTGATAAGCCCAATGACATCAACAATGTCTATGACCTCAACAGATTTGATGGAGAATTAACACATCTTGGCAGAATAATGGCTGCTTTACCCATTGATATTCATCTTGCAAAGTTAATTGCTTTAGGTCATGTATTTAATGTATTGCGTGATACGATCATTATGGCCGCATGCATGTCTCTCAAAAGTATGTTCAACAATCCATTCCAAAAACGCTTGGAAGCTTACACAGCCAAAGTACATTGGGCCGATGGTTCAACCAGTGACTCTTTGGCCTTCCTTAATGCTTATCGAGTTTGGCAGCGGGAGATTGCTGCAAATCGCATTAAAAAGAAGTCCGCAAACGAACGCTCCTGGGCGGTTAGAAACTTTATTCAGATTAAGGTGATGCATGAGGCAGATTATCTTATTAACGAGCTGTCCCAGCGTCTGGAACGATTGGGCATAAAGGAGACTATGGGTCCGCAAAAGATTGTGATGGACGATGTGGACCGTGGATTCATCCTTAAGATCGTGCTAGCTGGCGCGTTTTATCCAAATTACTTTGTGAGGAATTATACGGCACAGTCTGACATCGATGACACTAGAGGCGTTCGAGCTTTGGGAGGTCTCGATCCAACAAGGACTGTTTTCCTGCAGGGATGGAAACTAGATCATCCTGGAAGATTGTATGCTAAACGTATCCAAGAAGTTTTCAAAGATGCGGTGCCGTCTTATAAACAGACACTGGTAGAATTTGACGGATCGACTAGGGTCTACGTGATGTTTGGTGACGACAAACTTTATGGCAACGAGAAAAAGCAAGCCGAAATTCCAGGAAAGGTCTCATTGAGTGTCTATAAAGCTTTGAAGATGCGGAAAATTGGTACTGACTTTACTATTCAGGTGTTGGATATAAAATCTGCTAAGCAGGTAATTTTCTACAAACTATTTAAAAATAGCATTATATAAGTTTAAACTGTTCAATTAAATAATTACTTGAATTTTTTATAGATGGCTGAACAGTTAAGTATTTCAACAAATGTCTGTAGTATGTTTTTTAACAATGACAATTACCTGACAATGCGTGAGTCGTTGCCGGCGTTTGTTCCACGTTTACCATCCTTGGACGTCTCCATTGTCCATATTAAAGTTGTTTATTTCATGCATCCAAGCAAGTTTTGGGTGCATGAACAAGACAAAGACACGTGGGATCAACTGAAAAAAATTAAACACTTTTTGAATGATCCAAGAAACATAACACTGACTCCTTTAACAACTGTTCCAAGTATCGGATCGCTCGTGGCGGCGCCTAGTAAGGATGGTAAAATGTATAGAGTTATCGTTGAAAACTTATATAAGGTAAAGGAGGGAGATGTTGCAAACGTTTTCTATATCGACTTTGGCTTTCGGGGCAGTATACCCGTGTCTGATTTGAAGACGATAAAGACTGACCATGAGGTTTACAGTATGCGAGCACTTGCTTATGAGTGTACTTTGACAGGCATCGAACCGTCGAAGAAGCGAGACGCCAAGGGTTTGTGGTCGAAGGAAGCCTTTGATTTGTTTAAAAAGTACACTCAAGAGACTTATAGTGTATATGGCACTGTTTATTCCGTAGTTGATAGCGTCGTGTCGTTAAAACTAACTTGCACAAATTCCATTGATTCTAAAAACTCTGTTGTCTTAAACGATTTACTAGTCAAAAAAGGCCTAGCCCAAGCTGCCGAAGAAGGTTATTTATCCAAGTACAATAATATGCTGCGAGAGAAGGTCATTGAGTACAGCGCTCATAAAGAATATCTGGAATACCTGCAGTATGACAAGAATTTCCTGATAAATGCTTATCCAGACCCACCACCTATTGAGGAATGTCGATCTACAATGACTCTTAAAGGACCAAATTCACCCTTGGAAATCAATTTATCAAGTCTTGCTATCATTGCAGCAAGTAAAAGAGTCAATATAGAAAGCGCTTCTGTAAATTCTATATTGCTTGATACAAATCCAGAAGATCCGCATGAACGCCTCTTGGTGTCTTCCATAGTTGCTCAGAGTCCGAGCGGAGTAAATCTTACGCTTCGCAATACAACGCTTATGCCAAATATTCCCGGACTAACGGCTTTGATTTGCTTGATTTTTGCACCAAAGATCGAACTGAGAAGAAGCACGATCGGAACTTATTACGTGGGAGCTTTGTGTGGCTTAGGGTGCGATCCAAAAAGAACAATGTCTTTACTGCCTGAACATGATATGGAAGTGCACTTCGATACTGAAATTACGATGGAAGACATGCAAAACGTAATATTTATGATATTTTATTTCTTTAAAACTTTTTCTTTTAAATAAATGATGAAATTAAAAATAATTAATATACTTATTCTGAGAGGAGATAAAGTTTTTGAAATTTAATAATATCTGCATCTTATAATGATAATTACCTATATTTTATAGGTGAATAGACTTCGTCATTGGATGAACATGGGTATTTGTGTGAAAATCGACGATATTGATGACTTAGATGAACAAGCTATAAAGTGTCAGTATAAAGTACACGAATTTTTAAGGAAACTGACCGATCGACCGACGAAGACACAGAAACCTGAAAAAGTCTTGAACTTTAACAAATGGGGTTTGTACGATGAATCATTATTCTTACTACCTACGAGGACTGTGATAAAAGAGGATAGCATTTATCCCTTGCATTGTGCTCTACAACTTGAAAAAAGAGATGAAATGTTAGAGGATATGATTATGCATATGAGGGAACTACGCTCGCTTGCTTTATCGTAAGTATACAAACTCAAAATGAATAAACGTGCAATAATATTTTTTTAAATATATTAATAAAAAAAACAATGTTTTATATTTTAGTGATCCTAGATTACCGGAGAACATTAATATACATTGTAGATTATGCAATGAGAACATACTTGGGCGAGAGGCCCTGAGGATTCATTTGTATATGGATAATCATAAAGAAAAAGAAAAGAAACTAGGAGCTAGAATAACATAAAATAGAGCGTAAATCAAAGTATTTTTAATTTTATACATTAAAATAATTAAAAACTTTAAGTTAGCAGATTATATAAATAATAGTTGACTACTTTAGTTAAAGTAGTTACACATATTTTTGATACGCATTTTTGTATTAGTATTAAATAAAATATTTTGTTTTGATATTTAGTGACAATCATCTGAGAGAACAATTTTTTGTTTGATTATATGAACCAAATATTTAATTTGTGAAAGCCAAAGTAAAGATTACTTTTAAATACTGATTTACAGCTATAAAATAGTTTAATTTTAACGAACTTTTGTGATTATAGATATAAAATACACAATTTAAAATAAAAATTTTTTATTTTTTCGTTTTTCATCGTTCTTCAACACATTGTAAAAATAAGAAAAAATAAAGTCGTTAAAAATTATAATACTTCGATCTATTTTCGTCCCCAAGATACGAATTTTACATTGAGCTTACAACAATGTTATAGCCTTAAACCTAGAAATCTATATTACAGTCGTTCGGAATTAAAATCTTTCGACAGTTCTTTAAACATCTCTTTGAAGGTATCGCGGTCCCGGTTGCGTATATAAAAGTCGTCCTGGCACATTGGCACCTGCTACACTGACGTAAGTGCCCGGTGGCGGTGGCGGATACGGACCTTGCGGTGGTTGTGGAGCTCGAACAGGATAGCCAGTCGTGATACCACCAGTCTTTGCGCCCTGCAACGATACAATGTATTATTATTTTTTCTTTTATTACGACAAAGAATTTTCTGCATTATTGGCAGTAGTCCACTTTTGCACAATGTTTTCGCTCGGTTTGTATAGTAGAAATAATTAAAATAGATTTTTTTACAAAGTCTATCAACGATCGAAAATGTATATCAATTGAATTATATAGGAGTTTAATATTAATATATCTTAAATGTTAATTAAATCAAATTGTAATTTTAAACATTTTTATAATTTATTATTAATTATTACTATTATTTTATTTAAAAATTTACAAAAAATTTTAGTTCAAAATTGACTGAGATAAAAATTGATTTATTAAATGCCTAAACATATTTTTATAAAAATAATACTTATAAATAAGAGTGGCCAAATCTTGGCTCGATGTTCATTGATTACACCTGTCATTATTTCAGAAATAATAATTGTTTCAACTATACAATTTGAAATACCTGAGGAGGTTGCTGAATCGGTATCGCTCCACCGTGTACGGCTACATGACTTCCGGGTCGTGGATAAAATTTATCTTCAGTGTAAGGTGCTATTTTCAAAAATATTAAGTATAGATAAGTCAAAAGATAAATCATGATTCTTACTAAGTAGTTTTAGCGTGTCATATCGGTATTTTGCTTCCGAATAAAAATAATTATTATGAAATTCAAAATTAATTATATGAATGAAAAACTAATGATTTTTAGACTAATATTATTATATTAAATTTTTCTTGAAAAATTATATTAAAAATCAGAAGTTTTTTATAAACACGAACATGAAGTAATCGAATTAAACGACTCTATATAGTATTAATCTATTAAGAGAAAATAAAATGAAGAATTTTTACCAGTCTGTATCGTCGGCAAAGGAGCACGCGTAGCGGTCAGGTACACAGGCTTGCCAGATTCGGGTACACGTGGCAGCGGCTGCGATGTAGGTGGACCAAAGTCATACTGTCCGGCCGCGGGCCCATAATAATTAGATCCGGGGAACTGATTTGGGGACTCTGTAATAAGATATACGAAAAAAATGGTCAGCATTATAATGTCAAGGTAGAAAATTTCGGTTAATGGGGGGAATGTATACAATCCGTTTGAAAATGATCGGCAAACTTTACTGTGCGCACAGCAATAAATGTACATTGCTGGCGACAATAAGATCGATGATTTATGCCCTGGAATTCCAGACAGCTTTCTCTTTTATTTTAACGATGGTAAAATCGTGAAAAGTAAAAAAATATTGAAAATAAAAAGAAAAAAAAATTAAAAGTTTCTTGAAAAATCGCGGAATTGAGATGAAGGAGACAACTATATAGATGTATTCAGCGATTCGGATGTAATATGTGCATTATGTAGGTGAAGTCTTAAAGTACGAGAGAGATGAGTCACTCACTATTCCAGAGGACGACTCGGGAATCGCCAGACCTCCTGGCAGCATCTTCGGATTCTGTAAAAATACAACCATCTGCCCTCAGTACCCCAATAATCGAATTGGTTTCGCCCACATTCATTTTTGTACACTATGCACTTCTTGGGGACTATTGTTTTTCGTGAGATTTTTTGTATGTATCAACGTTAAAATTATATATAAAATTATTTTATATTAGCATATGAACATACAGAACAAAAATTTTAAAAATAACTAATGATTGATTTAAAACTTTCTTATCAAGTAAAAATATGTTTGAAATCATTATACTGTGTTATAAAATCAAAGACAATTAAATTAAATTTTTAAACTAAATTTTGAGACAAAATAAATGAAAGTAAACTTTTTTAAGCACAAAAATTATTAAATAACACATAAGATGTAGAAATCAAACTTACTAGGTTGTGGAATGTAGCTTGGTATAGATGGAGGCGGCTTGTATCCATAACCAGGATGATATGATGAGACCGGAGGTGGTGGAGGTGGTGATGGACTGTGCGATCTTTTCAAAGGACCCTATTTTAAAAAGATATTAATATTAGTAAATTAATCATCATTGATAAATTCTTTAATAAACTACTTACACCTGACATTAATGTATGAGGGGGTGTGGCTGCAGTGACTTTGTACAGGGGACTCCTTGTTGGTAGAGGTAGATATAAATGAGGATGCACAACAGTACCTGGATCAATATAACTACTAACTTGTGGCATTGGTTCTGAACACACACTAAAAAAGTAAATAATCATTAAGGTAACAGATTTTGATAGATTTAAATTAACTATTAACCAATTCTATACTTTGTTTCTTTAATGAGTCTTCTTCTATTATCATTTTCATGAAGAACTTTTTTCAACTGTCCAAATAATTGGTGTTTCTCATTTTTCAACTGAGTCAACTCAGTCTCTAAAGTAGAAATTTGTTCTCGAGTTTCACTCAGTGTCATCACATTCTGTTTCTGCTGTGTTTCCCTTTCCTTCCTTTGACGTTCTTCTTCGGCATCTTGTTCTTGCTCTACAAATTTATAAAGTATACATTAAAATATTATCAGAGTACTTGATTTAACAAATTGTTACCTTGCTTTTTACGCTGTCTCTCCCTCACAATGTGTGCCTTGAGAGCCCGCCACATGTGTTCGCTTCGCTTCTGTTCCTCCTCATCATTTCCTCGTCCATTGGTTGCAGCTGGCATTTTAATCAAGGTGAACGAACTTCACGGATTAATGATCACAGAACTGTTTTCCGTAAACTTGGAGTTTACTGATTTAAACTGAGAGTATAATCCATCCAAGTCGAAAATATTTGATGTTGCCAAGAAATGACAGTTCATTGACATCCACAAGTAAAAAGTTGAAAAACCAAGATCGATCGAAACGTATCTTATCTAGATTAATGTAAAATAATTAATAAAACTAAGGTCTACTCACTGGAGCATTTTACTTTACAGTTTATATTATGCGCATTTTGAAAAATAAATATTTTGGAAAATAAATATTTTGGAGCAGACTCGTGTTTGGGTTATAATCTTGGGATTACAATGGCGTCTGCAGTAGTTCTAAAAGCGGAGTGTAGGTTTCGCCAGGGTGACCAGACATTTAAGACTCGTACCGCCACCTATCGAGAGAAAAATCGCCAGTAAGCGCCAACAGGGTGACCAGACATTTAAGACTCGTACCGCCACCTATCGAGAGAAAAATCGCCAGTAAGCGCCAATTCAAACTCT
>JAPYZA010002253.1:0-17891 GCA_030522685.1 Eupelmus azureus | reverse complement strand
TATCGAAATTCATTCGAAATAAGATCCCAATCAAGCCAAAATAAAAAACAAAACAACATTACACAATACAAATATTAATTTACCACTATTCCAAGAATCCAACAAAAACACATTCCCAGTCAATCGTTCCCTCATCAATATTTAACCAAAAAAAAGCGAACACTCCCCCATAAATTCCAGCCACCTCGAACCCAACAATTAAATCGTCAAACCTTTCACCAAAACGACTCAACGTCACACCAGCCCACCCAGGCGATTAACACACTCTTATCTCGCTTCCGGAATCTAACACGTGCGCCGCACGCGCATTCCGCCTCCTCACTCGGCGCTCCTAGGATTTTTCAGGCCGGAAACGATCGAAACTAAAGCCACCGGCGCAGAAACGAAAAATAAAGGGAAAAACAATGCGAGAGCGGGCGAGCAGAGAAGTAGGAGCCCGTGCAATATTAAATTCGCGGCGATTAAGGGGCAACGTCACGTAGGAGCGCGCCGAGGGGATGAACCGATCGGAGCCGCGTGTAGGTATACGAAAAAGCGCCAACGTCGCCGGGGGGATATGTATAGAGAGATGGAACGGGGGAGATAGCTCGTGGCAACGATATCGCGTGACGTAATTGGAACGGGGCTGTGAAATTTTAATGAGGCAGGCGCGCGTAGGAGAGAGAGAGAGCACTTTGAAATTCATTCTAGAAGCGCGAGGGGAGGGGAAAAGAAACGAGCAGGGAAAATTCTAATTACTGCGCCGGGATGAAATGTTCATGGTTAATGCGGCTTTGGGATCGGCCGCTGAAAGGGGGAGTTGGGTTGGAGCGCTGTTGCGCTCGAGCGGCAATTTGTTAGTTATTTTATGTTTATAATAGTTGTTTTTATGAGAGGAAGTTGTGAGGGGGAAGGTTGGGGTTATGTATATGCGATTTTGGTCGATTTTTCGGGCTGTTTTTGAAAGTTTGCGCATATTTTTTGTTTCAACGATGGCGATAATTCAGGAGGGGCCAGCTGCACATCTTGATTCGGCTTCCCCTTGTGTAACATGATGCTGTGATAATGTTAGACGGAGTTTGTATTTTTATGAAGAAAACTTGATCACTGTTAGAAAAAAGTTTTGAGGCTCTGGATTCATAGTAACCTTGTTTTGAGGTTTTAAGAATAAAATATACTTTTTTTGTAATTCATATATAAATGCAAATACGATAAGGACTTTGCCGAGGCTTTAAAGCGACAAGATGGTCATAATCAATATATTATTCTTTTTAAGTTATTTCAATAAATAAATGAAAAAAAAAAATTACGTGTCAAAAAACAAATATTTTTCTAAAACGTAATATTGAAAAGTACTTAAAACTTTTTGTAAAAGAATTCTGAATAAATAATAGTAAAAAAATACAGAATAGGAAAAATTAAAAGTAATACCCACATATGTTCATAATTCAAAGTCAAAATGAGGATGTAAAAACAAAGCAGCTTCATATTAAAGATTTGAAATGTCGGAAGAAGTGGAACGAAAGATGCACGAAAACGTTAAATGAACGAAAACGCAGAGGTACAGAATCTAAACGAAAAAAGGTACAGTGATATAACGATTGAATAGGTGAATGAAAGAAAGGTTTTCAATGGATAAAAAAAGACAAAAAGGAAAAACTGAAGAGCCAGATGTGGAAACGTGCTCAGAGTATCTATATATAGATGTTTAACTATGGAGGCCAGATAAAGTACAATTGGGAGAGCAAGATTGATGAAAAAAAGGATAATTTCTATTTCAAGCATTGGAAGAAAAGGCATAAAATACAAGTCGTACTCTTTTTTTTTTATATAGTGCCTGCAAACAATAGATACTTGCAAGAATCGAGCGTTTTTTTGTTCTAACTATTAGCAAATTTTTAAAACTTTCAGCTAAAATGGCTGAATACCTTAAACAATTTCAATTAAATAACCATCAAGCTTCATTCTCTTAACTTACAAAAATACCACGAAAAAAAAATCAGTACTTCGGCAAGTACCGCAACTCAACAAAAAACAAGAAAAGCTACGCGAATCCGCATAACGAAAATCTCCAGCTCGACACGCGCGATTTTGTGATTTCGAGGTGCCGCTCTTGCCTCTTGCAAATCCAACCTGCGTGCGCTATCCGCAGGCTCCGATCCGATAAGCTCACCCCGCGCCGGTCCGCTCCGGAAGCAATTTTCGTTTATTGTTGAGGCAATTTCTAATGACCCGGAAACGGCTTCATCTCCCCCCTCTCCTGCTCCTCCCGCTCTCGTTTCCCTTTGGCTCGGCGTGTAATTATAAATACGTCACTCGCACTGAGGCGCTTATTTACGAGTTTTCGCTGAGAAAAGTCAGCGCTGCAGCGTTCGATTCGAGCCGCTCGCGATGCCAGGGAAATCGATTGCGTCGATCAAGCTGCCTGAGGGCTCATCTGCATCACGTCTGAGCTATGATTATGCATTTTTTTTATTTAAACATTTTTAATTTTTTTTTCTTTTTGGTAATATGTCTCGTAGAAAGGCAAGACGAACTTCCGTTCCGTGGTGACGTTTCTAGAAAAAAAAGCCCCGTACTCGTCACTCTCATCCTATATTCCATTTATTCGGCTCCGCTCCATTTGAGCCACTCAGGCGCACTTAATATAACCGCGCTATTCCCACTTTTTTTCCCAAACGTTTAACATATTTAATATAAGCTCCCTCCCGCGCCCTTCAGCTCTTCGATTTGCATTTTGCGCCTCCCCTCGCTCTTTCCTTTATCGCCTCATCACCTCGCGCCATGTCCGACCGTTCTCGCACTCTTACTACTTAAGCGCTCGGCGTGCTTCCTTTTTCTATTTATGCGTATACGGGAGCAGCCCGATAAGCATCTACGAGTCTGGCTTGCGTTTTTTTTTCTCTTTTATTAATGATAGGATCGCGGGGAGCGACGAGTGAGCGTGAAGCTACGCGGTGCTGCAGACGTTTTCGTGAAGAAAGGAGAGATCGTCGTTAAAGCGGCTGGTTGTGTTTTGTTAAGAATTCGTTTTTAGTTGGGTCGGAGGGTGGAAAGCTGTAATTATTGGGAGTTTATGAGGCTGGCTTTGGAATGCTAATTTGATGGCTAGATGTGGGGGAGGTTGGTTATAGTTATGCTTTTTTTTATTTGTAGACTGGGAAATTGAATTATATATTTTTAATTGTATATGACTTTAGATAAAGTTTAAGGGATGATAATTGTGTTTAAAAGTAATTTTCTTTTCTAAATTCTTGTTTAATGTATGTAAATAAAAAGTATACATTTTAAAAAGATTTTATAATTAGACTTTTTA
Source organism: Eupelmus azureus (assembly GCA_030522685.1). Taxonomy (NCBI): domain Eukaryota; kingdom Metazoa; phylum Arthropoda; class Insecta; order Hymenoptera; family Eupelmidae; genus Eupelmus; species Eupelmus azureus. The sequence continues at coordinate 14,596 of JAPYZA010002253.1, read as the reverse complement.
AAATGCTGTATAAAAAGTACTTTTACTAGGTTATTTTAAGTTTTTGTGCATTTATCACGTAGCAAGTGATCATATTTTATTTTACAGTGTCCTATTTTTGAACTTTTCAAAAAATATATGTATATCAAAAATAGTAAAATAGAAAAAGTATACAAGTTTCTATCGTAGTCCGATATACAATATACGAATCTTCGAACTATAGCGTTGAAATATTGGAACACGAAAAAGTTTTATACTACGTGCTTTTTTGGAAGCGTTGTGGCTTTTTCTAATAAAAAGAAATGTGTAAAGTATTATTGGCAGTATTATTAAAAATTATATAACCCAACTTTTCAAAATTACAAACTTCAAATTGCAATCGTCATGAATAATATTTTATACAAAAAAAAGTAATTCTACATAAAACCCTAAGGCGTCAATAATCATTCACCGACTTTTCTAATAAACATTCATAAACAACGCAATCAACCCTACAAAAACCTCTCAAATTCGTTCCGCATCTCATCAACCAACACCTTCCCAATCGCACCCAAAAGACCACAGCTAAGACATTAACTCCCGAAGAAGCGAACGAATAACGAAGGGTGGCAGCCCCCCTTAATCCTGGCCGAATCTATCGGCAAAATATGCAAGTAGTTGGCGCAACCGGCAGCAAGGGTAGATTGAAAATTCCAAGAAGATTCCGATCGCGTTCCGATTGCCGGCATGCAGCAGCAGTGGCGATAAGCCGCAGCCCCCGACGGCCTCGTCGCCATATTGCGCCTCTCGAATCACCCACCCCCAATCTGCGGTTTTCGGCTGGGTGCAGACGGTATATGCTTGCCTATAGGAGAGGCCGATGATGATTTTTCTGGAGGGAGTGTGGAGAGGGTTAATGGAAAGCGGAGTCGGATGATGAGGGCCAATCGGAGTTTTACGGGGTGTTGAGTTACTTTGTGGCTTGGCGGGTTGGTTGGTAGTTTTCTGGGGTGAGTTTGGGTTTAGTAATGAATTATAGTGTTTTTAATATTTTTGATGATGATTTCTTTATGATAGTTTAAATATTTTTTATTTCTAATTAATCATTGAAAAATTTTTTAATCTTCAAAGTTTGATTAGATTGATTTAAAAATATTAATTTTGGATTTTACCAGCAAAGTGTCTGTAAACATAATTCGCTGTCTGCGGACACATCGACGGTAATACCAGTACACGTTGTATAAATCGATTTGGCGCCGACAATTACTGCATTTCCCATCCCCAGCAGCATCGATTGACTTGATTGTGTAACCTGTATTGACTGTTCGGCCATAAGATACAGGAAGTAATCGTGGAAAACGCTTACCATTAACCTTGCGTGAGATCACAGCTGATATCGAATTAACTTTTTTTTATGGATTCGGTGTAACACATTGTTCGAAATTTACTGGAAACGATATTTTCGATTAAGTAAAAATATGTAACGATTTATGTAACGATAAAATATTTCCAGAAATTGAGGCTAAAATTAGTTTTGACAGGCTGATAATAAGCCGTACAATTGAAAATATTTGTATATGGATTGAAAAATATTTCGTGAATTCAAAATCCTGGAATTGATCGTGAGGTACACGTGTTATATGTTTAACTTGAATAATTACATTATTCCATTATTTGAAATATGTATTTTTAGTAAAGCAATAATATAACAATAATAAATTATTTTTATTAATTAATTAAAATTTGTAATACAGTTCGATCAGATCAAATGCTACTACAATTATTTAATATGCTTCATACTTTATTTGTCTATGAATGTTAATGTTACTATTTCATTATTATTTCGAACCTATGCGACTTATTCGATAATTTAAAACTTCATATAAAATGGATAAAGTTAAATAAGTACATATCATTACAGAATTAAATAATAATTTACTTCTGTTTTATTTTATTTTTATTATTTTTTTATTTCTGTCACTTTACACTTTTTTATAAATATAAATTCTTTTTTATTATTTTTCGCAAAATAAAAATTAAAAAAAAAACGGTTACAGTCCGCTCAAACGATAGAACGTAAATCGAGCTGAATGCAGGCGCAGCTGAAGCCGCGCAGAAGTGCCTATCGCAATATCCTTGCGAATCGCGGGTTGAACGGCATTTTACGACTCTACATAGCGAGCAGCTCTACAGCAAAAAAGTCCGACAAGCTGACGTGGGGCGTCAAAAGCCGCAAAGACGCGCGTTACACATAAGCAATAAATTCGCTCGCATACTGTTCATTACCCACTGAAAAAAGTAAGCTTTACTCTCGTGTGTTTATATCTCGCGGGTTGTTCTATTTTTTTCTCGCTTTTAAAGCGTCAATTGGTGTACATAAGCTTATGTAAAAGTGGATCTCTTTAGTTCTGCTTAATACGGCCTTTAATCCCGGATTAACTGAGGAGCGTTGAACCGAGCGAGAAAATTTTGCATACCATGCAACATGGAGATTACTAAATTTTTTATCGTCCAAGCTATTTCATAAATGAATTAACGTGAGTAGTTTTGTAACAATATTCCCTCTTAATGATTATTTAAATTGTGGCTGTTTAAATATGGATTTTTATGGACTGTTTTTAGATTAAGGTGATCCTTGATTTTTAAAAATATATTAAAAATACATTTTTCGATTCAAATATTCAAAATTGTGTAGTTATTATTTTAAAAAAAAGAGTCAATTAAAATGAATTTTGAATATCAATTTTTATTTTAAACCATTTCCTAAAGTCCATCATTAAAATCTGTTTACCAGGGATGTAATTACTATCGAATTAGCAAACGCTTTTTTTTGTTTTACATTATTTCATATTTACTGCTGTATAATATTTATAATATTTTATATCTATATTTTATATATGAAAATTATTTATTTCTTCTCAGAGTATGTAAATTATTTATATTTCAAAATATTTGCTTATAATTATCTAGTATTGCAATGAATTTAATCTCGAAATGAAACTGCAATATCTCATATTTCTCAGATTTTATTTTGAATTCATTGCTACTAATTGCATTAATCAATCATGATTACTGATTAATGATAATGTACGTGCAAATATGAATAATTAAAGAAATAAATTGTTACAAATTATTAAATTAAATAGATTAATTATACAATATTATCAATAATTATAAAAACATTTATTTCTATCTCTTTAAATGTTTATAAACACAAAGATTAATATATGCAATGTTAAAATACTGTTAATATTATAATTTTTTGACTTCCTATGGTAACTGAATTTTTTTTCATGTTCTCAAAAAATTGTCGTTTTAATGTATGCGTGCCGGAGATAAGAGGAAATAAATTAAAATCTAACACTTGGCTATTTTATTATGCATTGGATGTAATTGTGGCAATAACTTTAAAATATACTCTTTTCTCCAGCTTTAAAACAATAATATCTTATATTGAAATTTATTATCAAGATTAGAGAAAACAATTAAAACTATTTATTTGTATTGCAGTGAACGTATTCTAAAATCTAGGAAAGTGATTTTCTGTATAAAATGGGTTATTCACTTAGCTTTAGTGCGTCTTTATTATATATCAACTTTCCGTCTATAAACTTTATACGAAAGAGGTACCCAAAAGATGGTATGAATTCGATTTTCTAAAGAAAAATGGACTAATTCAGTTACAAAATAAAACCACAAAATTAATATCAATGAATTATAAAGTAAATGTACTACAATAATACACACACATTTATCATACAATTCATATCTACAAATGATTTAGTCATTCTTAACACACATAAAGAATCAGTGCCATTGTCACAGTTTCTGAATCATTCGTCGTCGATGGGTCTGATAAAACCTTGCACTTTTACTAGGGCGTAAAAAGTCCATAACTTTTGTAAGAAGTGCGATGTTTACGACCTTCTTTTTCAGGAGCATCAAAGGGGCTCTCTCCTAATGTATTTGGCAAGCTACGCGCGAGGGAAAAAAATACGCGAAGCGTGAGAAACAATTTTTATAGTCACATCATAAATAATTCAAATGGATGCCTCCTCGCATTCTTCGGATTGCACATATCTCCACCGTATCCATGAAATTTTCTATCGCTTTAACCGTGAAATTGTTATTTTATACACAGTGAATTCTCTGATAGCATTTTTTCTCATTCACAGTCCTTCCCTTTTTCTAGAGAGCCAATAAAATATATTTAAATAAAACTAAACCTATATCATCACCGCTAAAGCTTATTCCATAAAATGTAAATAACATTTAACGCTAAACTTTTAATAACACCAACATCACACAATTAATTAACTCAACCATAAAACCCCGTCAATAAAAAATGTTTCTCTTACTCCCATCGGCGTACCGGCCAACCCAGCGCTTATGCAAATCGAGCGTAACGTATTCCTGGAAATCATAAGGAAGATCAGTTCTCAATGGCGCGTAATCCGCGTTCGTTCTGCGCGCTCCTTTATTCTGTCATTAAGCTCCGATCCTCTCCCCTCTTGACTGTTTACTTTTTATCGGCTCGCGCGGCGCGAGCTTTCAGCTTGCGCGTTTAATGATGGATCGTAAAGAGATTTAACGAGGGAAAGCGTACGGGACTTATACTTAGTCCGTCGAGGGAGCTTGCAAGCTCTGGCTAACGACGAAAAAAGCGGAGAGCGAGTGGGGATGGGGTATTGGTTTTTGGGGATTCGTTGGGTCTGATGGTTTTATTGGAACGGATGGAAAATGAGGGACTGGTCGACCAGGATTTGGTAAATTTTCTGTTCAGTTGTTAGATTATGTTAATGACTTATGACTAGGAAATCGATGTATAGAGTTATTGATGTATTATTACCAATGGACTGGATTATTTTGAAGTTTGTATATTTAATGCTGTAAACCGATCGATGCCCATCATTTAACATAATGTGGGCAGAATATATTAAAATATTCTACCCGTAGATACATAAAATATTATAAAATATCTGAGCAAAGGTTAGTGAGCTGGGTAGGAAATGTGGTCAATTTTCTGCTAGGGGTGATTTGATTTAATATCATGCCATGTGTCAACAGATTTGTTTGTAATGATGTGAAAAATTACGAGTATCCAGCTTAAAAAAAAACTAAAGCTTAAAACTCTAAATTTTCAGAGAAAAATACTCTTGTTTTAGCAAAAACCAAAAATGTAAGTATCAAAAAATACTATAATTTTTTTCAAAGTACTCAAAACTTTTACAATTTTAGATAGAATAAATAAAAGAATCTTCACACAAAAATACATCGACCCCTTCAACAAATAATTAAACTTCCAAAATTTCCCGAAACAAACGTCTCAGCTCATTCTCTCCCTATTAAACAACAATCATACCATCCCCAAATTACACTCGTCCAATCCAGCACGACCAGGCAAAGCTCGCAGCTGCTTTATATATATAAACAACGCACTTTCCCAGCCCACAACGTTATACTCTCCATCCACGCCGAAAGCAGAAGCGAGACGGATACAGAGTTGAGCGCAGCGCCGAAACTATCACGGACGGCCCATAAATTATTATCAGCTCGGTCGCGAGCCTACTCTTATCGGCTCCCCGCGCGGCTGCCGTATTATTTTATTAGAGGTGTTCCCGTCGGTATAGCTTTAATCCACTTATTGGAGCCGAAGGGCCGCAGCCGGCAGTGTTTTATTTTTATTTCCCTCCGGCAGAGAGGCAGAGCCGAGGAGATTAAGCTCGCTAATAAATAAAGTGTACTCGGGGCTCCGAGTTGCGAGTCTCGAGTGCGTAATTTACCGAATCGCGCGTGTAGTTCGTTGTGGAGGTTGTCGTTCATTTTTATAAGCGCGCGAATATATCGAGTGTGAATTGGAACTTTTTGATGTGGGACGAGTCGAGCGTGAGCTTTTTTTGACTCGTTGGATTTGCATTTTAAGTGGGGATGTTGGCATACGCGTGTGGATTTTGCATAATGAGGGTTCAGAATGTTATGCGCTTGAGACGTTTGTTGAATGTTATTTGGAATATTGCCAGCTTGGAATTGTACGTAATTAGGATTTGTAATGAGAAACGGTTTATTGTAGCAGAAACGTTCAAACTTTCTATTCGTTTTAAATACTGTCTCATAACACTTTGAATTGACTCCGTTTAAATAAAAGATCGCACGACGACAGTGCGAACGTCGGCTTTAATTAGCCAATTCGCGAAAGACTTTCCTCGCTTAAAGTAGATCAGCCAACGTTTAATCTGCATAAAAAAAATCTAACGGGGACGAAAATCAGATTGCCTCAATCTTGAAAGTTGCTCTCTAGCGCCTCGAGCAAAGTTGCGAAGTTCGAAAAGCAATTCAAGTAAGGAAGAGGCGGAAGATAATTCATGAGTCCAATTTGTATTGACTTCGGCGGCGCTGGAGGAAAAAATAAAAAAGAAATACAGGAGCACTTCGTGAATCGAGGCACACTTGGCGATTTTTCGAGAAAAACCGACGATCGGAAGGAAGGAGAGGAAAAAGTAGGGCGCGATTCGTTGCTTTATATTCCATTCCATTTTCTTTTACGCTTCTTCGGAGAGCTGCGTTTATGGTCAGACCTAGAGCGAAGTCCAAGCTTTAGGTGGCATATGTCTCTGCGCCTACGGCCACGATAATCTCGCGGCTGCGCTTTCATTGATTTCGAGATAAAATAGCGTTGTTAAAATGAAATCGATTAAATGCCCGAGTGCTTGGAGGGAAATTGCGGCTGTTTTATTTGATCGATGATTTGAGATTTTTGAATTTTATGGATAATTGTGAGGGTTGATGGTTTTTATTAAAAAAAAGAGCTTTGCATGTGAATTTTACATTCTTGAAAGGATTGATAAATTCATCCGAATGGTAATACCATAAGAAAAGAATAATATTATTAATTAATTATTCTAATCGTATAAGAAAGTACGTTTTGGTTTACATAAGCAAAAGGGCAATCTCATTTCATTTAAATTAAAAGATCTTTAACAAATATTTGTTATAATTTAGTAATGGAAAATGGTGTTTTTAAAAGAATAAATACTAAATCTAAAACATACGGCGCTGTTGAATAAAATAAACTTAGATTAGATTAGCCTAAATTATCACAAAAAATTTTATATTTCCATCGGTTTTTATGTACCATTATTATATTTTCTTAAGTATTCTTATCGAATAGTATTACAAAAAAATATTTTTTTTAACGTTATTTATTCTCCAAATAACTACATGAATACATAGTCAATCATGTAATAAGAGAAAAGTCAGATTTAAATCCCTTCGAATAAAATCGAATTATATGAAAATATTTTCGAACTTTGAAAACAGTACTTACGGAATCACGATCTTTCATAAAAAGTTTAATTTAAAATTTACAAGATCCTAGATTGATATCGCTGGTTCTCTGAGAGTAATAAAACTCAAATGCCAGTATAAATGGACCTTCAATTTATAAAATGACCATCTCTTCGATATCGAAGCCATTAAATTTTTTATTAACAGTTAAAACATCTGACATCTTCTCTCACAGCAAAATCAAGCATAAACGATTTTTAATTTAACCGCAGTAATCTTTCATTTGAAATCTACTGTTTCACCTGTGTGAATTATTTCTGTTGTTTTAGAATACCTCAGGCATTGTTCACTCAGCAAGCATCAATTATTTCAAACTTTAATAGTAAATACAATAAAATTTATGTTTATCATATTTTTTCAATATTGTTTACGACAAACCGAAATTCATATTTCATATTTCATTACAATTGCCAATTTAATCTGGTTTAGTTGAATGGATTGTAGTCTCCACGAATTAACTACAAGTCATTATAGATCGCGGTGCAAGTTTAGCGTGCGTCCTTTCATCTGCTGGCTTAATCCTGGATATCCCACATTAAGCTTGAAATGACGATAATTGAATGCACATAGTTGGCATTTTAGATGATATTAACGACTCTGGTATTGTTTGATCTTAAAAATTGTACAATGCTTGTACCAAATTAATTTATAAATTATATTTTTTATATTTTAATTCATTAAAATAAAGTAAAAGGTAAACAAGATTATTTTATGATGGATATAAACACACTGAAAAAAAATGCTTGGTAAATCTAACCAAGTAGCACTTGGTAAAATATAATTTGTTGCTCCTACGAAGTTTTTTGTTATACTTACAAGGATAGTGTTAATTTTTATCAATTAATTCTTTAGGTCCTGGATAACCAAGGTAATTGGTAAATATAACAAATTAATATGTTGTATTTTCAAAGTATTTTTTTCAGTGCAGCTATTAATATAAATAAAGCTAGAAAATTGAATGTAACAGGTATTTAGGTTTGAAAGGAAATAATTTTGTTTATCTCTTGAATAAGTAGTTACAAACGATGTACCATCAGATACAGAAAAAAGCTAAATAAAAGTCAAGCTATCACAAGTTTTCTACCGATCTACAATATTTTATTTTTCTCTTTTTTCAAATTAATAAACTGTTTAAAAAACACTCATCAATTTCATTCTCGCTTCCAACCAAAAACAACCACCGCACAGCTAAAACATAAAACACGCAAGATGCAACATCAGCACTAAATTATAAGAAAAAAAGAGCAAACTCCAGCAACGCTCGGTAGAACGTAAAAAAAAGGGCTCTGCGGAAAACCGTGAGAGAGAAAAATCTCAGCCCCCATCGTGTAAACAAACACACTCGAGAGGTGGAGTGGGCGCGCGCCGAGCGAGCTCCTCGATTATTGCCACAGACGGAAAAAGTTTAACCAGCGAGCGCCGTGACTTTTTAGACGTTTTGGAATTACCTGCTCTGGCTGAGACTCGGCGGGCTTTTTGCCGCTGGAAACGTGAAAATTGTTTGTCGTCTCTGGAAATAAGGTGCTTTACTTTTCGAAGTCCGTCTTTCGTCCGGATGGGCAAAATAAAATGAAGTTTCATAAAGGATTTTACAGGAGGTAAACGAGGCGAATGCGAGTTTCTATCGTTAATTGAAAAACTTGAGAAGAAAATGTTTTTAATTCTTGTTACAGTGTTTTGAGTCACGGTGATTTTCTCTCTGGGGGAGGATTTTATAAGTGGGACTCGCTTTTAAAAATAGGTACTTGGAACTTCGAGATTTTTGCTTTTGAAGATGATTCAAAGCAGGTAAGTTCAATAAAAGAGAAATGTTTTCACTTTTATATTGATACATTTTATATTTAATTTACAGTGTAACGAGAATTCTTTTCATTGTATAAACCTTTTATCTGTAATTGATAATAGTAAATAAAATTTTTCATCAGAATAAATGAAATTTATTTATTACAAAAATAATGTTCAGATAAAAAAATAAATTAAAATTGCATTATTGCATTTAGAGTTATTTTATATTTTAATTAAAATAAAAATACATTTCTATTAAAAAATGTAAACAATAACAAACTTTTATTTTACCATCGTTAAAAGAATTTTTTATCCGGAAATTAGTTTGTTTTAATAGGTAACAAAGACAGGATGAAATTAAAGCAAGTGCTTATTTAGTTAGTAATAAATGTATATATTTTCATTTAATTTACGATGCAACTTTATCGTAATATTTAATATCGTGGTAAACATAAAAGTTGCAAAAAATTTTATCACTTTCTGTAGTTATGATTGTCACTCAAAGTTTATGAACAACTGCTTTATAAAAGTTTGATACCTAATTTGCACGAGCCAGCAATTAAATTCAAAATTGCAACATACTGCACAGTAATATAATTACTTATATAAACTATACAATAATAAATAGCTGTAAACATAATAGATAATTCTATAAACAAGATTTTACAAATATCTATAATATTTTTAAGAATACTTGAAAATTAAACTTTTTTAATTGAAAATTTTTCTTATAGAGGCTTGCATTTATACACGTAAATTTCAAATAGAAAATTTTTTTAAAGTGGCAATTTATTGTACCAGTCATTGAAATTGCGTAAAGAAAACAGCAAAAATCTTAATTAAAAACTTTTTTATTTTCTTATACTACTTCAGTAGAAGTTATTTATACGCAAGAATTAGACAATAAATTTATCAATTCAATTTTACTCAAGTTCATAATAAAACTTTATACATCACTCTCTATAAGAAATCACTGATGAATTACTTCACAAATATTTTGTATAAGTCATAAATTTTCCTTCCTATAAACTTATTCGAATTATACAAAAACTATAACATTCAACATAAAAAGAAAAAAACATAAAACTAATGTTTCAGAAACATCAGCACGATAATAACAAAGCACACCTCGTGCCCGCGCGACATCAACAAACATCTTAACCTCCCAAATCAGCGCTCTCCCTCCCAACAACCTCCACAATAATACAAACCTTTCTCCAACCCTTCCTCCTCCGGCGTAGCAATCCTCGGCGTCTCTCACCTCTCGTCCTACCTCTCACTTATTAAAAACTCCCCTCAGCATACAACCCCTCACCATCCACAGTCCACAATATCAGTCCAGCCAAAAAATTCACCAGCCCAAACTCTCCCACCGAATCCACCTCTGTCTTATCCGATAAAAAAACAAACCAACGCACCGAAAAAAACTACAATACCCAGTGTCACTCGCGAGCCTCGACGAGTAGTACGAGTCGAGCTGTCACGCGGCGGCGACGCGACTGTATCGCCGCGGGTAGTGTGCGAGAGAAGCGTCCAGGCGCGCAGACGGTGCGGCACTGACTGTTCGCTTTCTCTCTTACTGCGCGCATGCCGGCCCGCAGCTCTCTTCGGGGCTCCCTTCCCCTTTGCTGTACGCTGATACGCGCGCACGCCGCGTTTCTTCCCCCCTATATATGTGTGCACGATCTGGTTCTCTGTCGCTCGGTGAGACAGGTTTTTACTTTCTATTGCGTGCGAGGGGCGAGGGTCGTGGAAGGGAGATTGAGGGTTATTTTGTGTGCAGTTTCTTTTTTATTTGATTTTATGAAAATTGAGGAAATTGATATTTCTGCTGCGTTATTGGATGATTGTGAAAATAAATAAATTTATTTTACCGGATGATTGGAAAAATAAAGTTGATTAATTTTTTCGGATTTGCTTTGGGCCTGGGGCCATTTATACGAATTACGGAGCTATTTCGTAAATTCAATTGAAATGGGATAAGTGGGGCATTTGTTGATTCAGAAAATTATAAAATTTATTATATTGCTAAGAAATTAAATAATTATCAGGATTATTTAATTCCTACACATTTAAATATCTATCTGTGGCTTCCCGTAAGTTTTTTTTTTTTTATAATCTGTGCGCAAAGCTCGATTTCACGCTTGTTCGAATAAAATTGCGTATGCCAAATCTTGCTCTTTGAACATCTTATCAAAAAATACATTTCGATACGTAAACGAGAAGGTGATTTCAACTACGCGTGGCCTTTTCATCCTCAAGTGCAAACATCTGCGCCAGGCTAAAATCACTTTCCTACACTAGTATTGAAATGTACTATTTGTACACGTTTTGGCCCACCATGCCCATCTTTTTCTACTGATTCACTGCATCCTTTCATTCAAGTTTTCTTTTTTAATCACAGGATTTTTATTTATACTTTAAAGCTCTTAAATTTTTCCATGTTATATCTTTTTAGTTTGATTTTCATTTGTTACATCTGGAGCATCCAACAGGGTTAATTAAAGAAATAAGAATTTTTATATTATATACAAAACATATATAAATTAGATCTTACATTATTGTATGTAGAATTACAAATTGGCCCTTAAATATGTAAAGAATTTAATTATCGATTACTAGACAAAAATTTTACTTCCAGAAGCACGAAACAGAGCAAAATGTTTGTTTTTATACGTACACTTTCAAGCGCGCAATCGTTCCACAAAAATTGTGCGTAAAAATGTTGTTTCAACTTTTACTGGAGTAAAAGTTAGAAAAAATGCATCCAGAAAATCATGTTACAAACGATCACGTATCGGAGAAGTTTAAATTCGATCACGAAAACATTTCCAAAAATACTGCTCACGCTAACGATAATATTTATCTACCAAATATAATGTATAAATTAATGATTTTTCCTTGATGATTTTAGTTAATACAATGATTTTATTAAATTTCAATAAATTGTTCTAAATATACTAAAGTCCATTTGTATTTCTTTTTCAGAATCTTGTAAACAATAACTTAAATAAACCCCAAAGTAACATTCTGAACAATTATTTATTAAAATTTAATAAATTCGATAATCACTCATTCACACCATCAAACCAGTCGAACCAGCGCGCATTAAGTAGACCCATCACTAAAGACCACAAACGAATACCCCTACAACCAAACCTTTCACCATCCACAAACCTCTCCTCCCCAATATGCAATCTTCTCCCTCCTCCCAAAAGAAACCATCCTCCTCCCTTTCCAAACAACCGCACGTCCACCACCTTGCAACAGCATCCACATCAAACCATACCTTATACACACACGCGTCTTCCCATACACCTCGACCCGCTCACAGCTCTGTTTGTGCAGGGGCCCCACAAGTAATCGAGTCCGCTCGAAGGTGACGTTCCCACCCGCCCACAGCCACACAAACACATCTCGCGCGCTCAAAGAGAGCCGGCCACGACGACGCGAGCCGAAGTAAATTCAATTCCCCCGTTCGTCCTCGCCTCCTTCTCTCTCATTAACGCCGCGCGCCTCTAACAAGCAAGTTAGCGTCGTCGAGCAAAGGTATCTCACTCGGCGGCCCTGAGAGTGCAAATTCGCAGAGAGACCTTGCGGGGGAGTCGCGGCCAAGATGTATATATATACGCGCACTGAGAGGCGTCTGTGTGGCTGGGCGCGCGGGCTGCAATCGACGTTTACCTTCGCGTATACGCGGCTGGTTACGCCGCGTTTATGGACTCGCTGAAAGGGTGGATTGCTTTGTGCGAGTTCGCGGTGGTGCGCTGGTTGGGTGGTGGCTTCTTTTGATTTTCGGGGAGAGTGGCCAGCTGCCGCTGTCGGTTGGCTTGAGTGCATTAGCTGTGGAATTTTGATGCACTGTGGTTGTGCGTTGGGTGAGGAGGTAGGTGAGGGAGTTATGAGTGCGATGGGTGGCAATTTTCGATGGACGTGGTACTGATTATACTTATAGAGTAGACTAGTTTCTCTTTCACTTTGTGGTTATTTATAAGGTCTATTAATTATTATTAATAAAATAGATGTTATCGATCTCCTTCGAACAAAACATATTTTTTGGTTCGAAGGAAATCGATAGCATCTATTTTATTTATACAGTTACCTCGAACGATAGATTTTTAACTACTATCTATTAATTGTTATTTATGGTTATGAAATCATAAAATGCATTGTTTCTTTACATAATACAACAGTTTTATTTATTTCTCTAAAAGAGTTAATTATAATTCAGCCAACCAAGGAGACCAACTCTTCTTATGTATATATTTTAGAATTGTCCATCAAGACTCGTCGCCGGAACTGACGACAAACAATTCGCGTGGCGGGAAAATTAGTTAATTTTACGTCTTTACCGACCGCTTACTAGAACAACAAGTGAGACAAGCAACTAGTTGCAAATCTCCTTTGTATATATTTACGTTTACACTGTATACGTAAATCCATTTTAAGTATACGTAAGAGCCATTACGTAAATTGTATTTGCGATGTATCGTGATTTGCAATTATATATCTCCTGCAACAATTATAATGTAAGTAAAATTTCATAGTTAAGCGTTAGGCTATTTTATTCCTACGCTAATAAAAATTAACTATTAAAAAATTTGGTTATTATCAAATATTGTATTGCGATAAAGTAACCTGTACCTACTTATTTATTCGAAAAATAAAAAAATTAATTTTTAAATTAAACAATAGTCAAAACCATAGCTGCGGCATTCTCACGCCAATCTCACACGTGTGTCAATCCATCTCTCAATATCCTCAGCCCCATTATTAAAAAAAAAAAGCAAAAAAAAGATAATGCACCAGAAGAAAAGTTCCTTTGTCGCAGCGCTTGATCTCGCTCTCTCCAGCCATATGAACATTGCATGCCAAAAATGCACTTACTCCACTGCGCGCACCTCTCTATGAAGAAAGCTTCCTACATACGCGCACGCGACACTGACGCATATACAACCTAACCACATGCGCAGACAGAAAGAAGATCCTGCATTTTCCTCGGCGAAACGTGGAGAAAATACAAAAACTCGCCCACATCATATAGTACGCGCGCGCGGCGAGTCCCATTCTTTTGCTTTTTTTTCCAAAATCCAATCCGAGACGGAGGGGGCGGGAGTTTTGATTATATTCCGCGCGTGCCGGCCGTTCAATAAAGATGCAAATTTCCGCGATGTTTCGCTTTTTCGTGCGCTGCCAAAGTCGATATTCAATTTTTGCTCCTCTGCTTTATCGCCGCGTAACACAGCCGCGTGCGGATGTGCACGCGCGCACGAGGCTGGCCGAAGCCGATTCGCGCGTTGGCTCGCATTTATTAGAGCCGCGTTTTATCGGGATGTATTTGCGAAGTTGGAGAGAAAGTGATGTTTGCGGACTTGGTGCGGCAGGTGGATCTGTGGGATGATTGCGTGGCCGTGGTTGCGTTTGTTTACTTTTTTAAAGCGATGAGGGTGGGTGGAGGTGTCGTGCGTAGGCTGTTTGTGGGTTGGATTGTGTGTGGAGACGATGGGTA
>JAPYZA010002252.1:0-30751 GCA_030522685.1 Eupelmus azureus | reverse complement strand
GATTTGAACTTCTAACACTTCTAAACATGTTTCTAAAGCGATTTGACGAAACTCAAAATTTTACTATTACAAAGCTTCCTCTATGAGGAAGCAATAAAAGGTGAGTTTAATTACAAAGTAACACAAGCGTGTACGCATTTAATTGTCAAAGATACACCTTAACGTAATAAAAGCAAACATCACTCCTTCAACGACATACATCTCAACCATTCAATTAACCATCCTCGTTACAACAAACTCACCCAGCGAGCGACAAAAACAGCGAGTCCCTTAAATCAATTAATTACCGTCCCATTCGCTCTCCTCCTCTCAAAACATCCAGCTTCGCCCCGAGGCCTTCGGCTCTAATGCCCAGCGACACCGTACATAACTCAGCTCCATCTCTCCGCTCCTTGCAGAGACGGTGGCGCACACGCGACACCTTTATATCTCTCGTAATTCCATCTCATACCGCCGCCGCCGCAGACGTCGAGAATAAGAAGAGAAGAAGCGACAGAGCAAGCGGTGCAAATAAACCAGATCGCGCTCGCAACTCACCTTGACCTTTAAATCAAGTAGTGCCTCGTCTCTCTGAACTCTCTTTCTCGCTCATTCTCTGGTGCGCAGTTTGAATGGAGCTCGCGCGAGCGCGCGGGACTAGAGGTATACATATAGAGAGGACATCGCTGAGGAAAGTTTATCCCTACGGCTGGCTGCGACTCTAAAGGATCACTCTCGAACTTTCCTAGTTATGAGCGCCGAGCGCGCGTTTTACTTCATATTTCATTCGGCGACAGACGGCGAGCTATTCAATTTCGAGAAAGCGGGAGGAATAATCGAGCATGCAGGGGCCCGGATGATTTTCTTTTTTTTTCTTTTTGAACGAGCTACTCTCGTATAAAGAGCAATTAGCGATATTGAAAGGCTGTGTTGACGCGTATCGAGCGCGTTCGATGTAAGAAGCTCCAGACTCGCGCGCCCGGTAATATTAATTACCGGCTCTTGCTAATTTTTTGCCGAGAGTGCGCGCGTGAGCTTGCAGAAAGCGATTCAAATTAACTCTTGAAATTTCTGCTACTTCACCGCCTGCGCGCGAGCGCGCCTCTTACCTCTCGCTGATGAAAAAGAAAGGGAGGGAGCGAGGAAACGGGAGATCGAGAGAGAGAGAGGGAGAAAAAAAGGAACGAAACGCAAGGAGAAAAATAAAGCCGGAGATAAAAAAGTAAACAATAAAATCCCTCATTGTTCAAGCGGGCGCAATCTTGGTATAAAATCGCGATTCCCAGGCCGCGCATTATCAAACGTCCCGTAGTTGCCTTTCGAGCATTCCGCCTCGGCGAGCTCCTCCTTGTATTTTTATTCCGGAAGGCGGGGGAGAGCCCAAAGATAAGACCGAGAGACTCTCCCCCTCCCCCCTCTCTCTCCTTCCTCGGCGGGGTGATCGAGCACCGAGCTCTGGCTAACCATCGCACGTGAGTGGAAAAAGACATGTAGAACGATTTGTACGGGGGGGACAGGCTGATGACTGGTCCTTCCCAATGCGTATATACGTGACCTGTGCTACGTACGCTTGTAATCGTGGTGTTCCGTAATCGCGGGAGGCGAAAATACTGTGTGAGCTTCTTGGGGATATATAGAGCGTGGGACCGGAGAAAAAGTATAGGAGAGGCGTGATTAGTGCGTGACGCGTTGGAATCAGAATTGATTGGAGTTGCGGGATTTTTCTTGGACCAGTAGTGGGAAAGAGTGAGGATAATTTTCGGGGATTAGCAATTATGGTTAATACGTGGTAGGGGAGAATGGATCTTACTTCGTTTACTCTCGTTCTCTCTCCCTCACTCTATATTTATTAGATGGTTTTTTCCTCTTATTAAGACGAATCGTTAGTGGTCGTGTACGGTGATTTAATTAATAAGAGTGATGAGATAAGTAATAGTTAAGACTCGTTAATTTATACTTCAACTCTTAGTAAAAATCAATTTATTTTCGTATACAATTTCATAAAAAAATTTTGCGCTACATTTGAAATCAGCTGAATTAGCTTAGAAAAACTACTAAGAAAAGAATAGTAAATTAGATTACTGTAGTAAGAAAAATAGTTCATTCACACACAAGTCGATTTTGTCAAACGTACGGGAAGCGAGGGAATCCAGCATTTTTCTCACGCAAAACAATCTCCCAAAATCGAATTCCGCCCAGTGTATCAAGAAAAAATCTTCTCCAACTGCAATCATCAGCCCAACACTTGAATACACCCACACGCCGGTCCAACCCAGTGTTTGTAACCCTACTTACCGCGCACAAAACAAAGCGTATACACACGTCGTCGAGAAACTCGTCCATCATTCGGGCCACTCAAGCTTTTGCTTTCCCCGCCGGAATTTCCAATTTCCAAATTAAAAGCCCTGCGCGCGTGTAATCCCGCGCGTCATCGGCCACTGCGAGCGCACACCAGAGACAGCACGCGCTTGTCCATCTCTAACCCAGCATCCGGTCCACAAAGACGCTTGCTCAGCGCGCGCCGTTCTGTCGCCTATAATGCGTGTATATATATACGTATACACTGGCGCATGCGGGTCTCGGAGAGGATTCCACGGGCCTAATGACCCCCACACAAGTCCATATACTCCATAGCATAGATCAGCAGTCGCGCGTGTCTGCTCTCTAATCTGACGTATGACGCGACGGATTCCTCGGCACATTAACGCAGCGGTCACAAATTGATTTTTATTCTCCGCGAACGATTCTGGGTATATACGCTTAGTGTGCTTGTGTCCGTGTGTGTGTGTTTGGGATGCGACAGTGTCGATCTGATAAAGATGCATAGGTCTGTGGGACGTGGAAATTAAACGGGCACGAGAGTCGTATTATATTATAGATTTGCATGCCGATAGCGCACGGGCGGATATTAATGCTCGAGCCGCGGCTGCACCCATGCGTGTTGAGGTTTGCTCGTTTTTTGGGCGCGGGTTGTTTGGTGTTTGTTTTCTTTTCTTTTTGGACTGCGCGCATGGGCGCGTGCCCCGGCAAATCGTCTGGCAAAGATTACGCTTGTATGTTATCGGTGACTTTTAAAAATGACTTGGTCTTTAGATTTTTAATGCGTGTACAAGGATTCGTAACAGCTCGTATTATACGTATTTACAGGACTCTGAAATATTGTTAATGGAAACATTTTTGATGCTGTTTAAGAAACAATTATATATAAAGAAAATTATTGTTGAAGCAATTTTGAAAAATATCTCATGCAAGTTTAACTAAGCTAATTAGAGTTTATTAACTTTCTACTAAAACTATTTCTGCATTCAAATATAATTTAACGTACGCACACTTCTTCAAATTTAAATTCGTTCCCTGTACCTATGATCTCTCACCTGAGTTATAGTGCAATATAGTGCTTCCCCAGCCAGAATCTCACTCCTCTCTCCCATTCCCCTCCTTGTGAATACATCGCGTTTAATTAAAATCCACAAAGCGTAGTGCACAGCCAGAGGACGGAGGGCGAAAGGCTACTTAAACTATCCTAAAAGACTATCCTAAAAGCTACGCGCAATGTTTCTCTCCTATTACAAAACTAATCCCTCGGTGGACTCTCCGTGTATAGTCCTCTAACTTCAAAGCTCCCTTACCGCCAGATGAAAATTCGTGACAATCCTTTATTTTCAATCTATTCAGGGAAAAGCGAAAATTCTAATTCAAAACTCGCCGCTGCTGCTGACTGGGAAAAAATTCGTAGCATAATTTCAAAAATATATGGTTTTTTTGCCGAGCTGGAAGTAAATATGAAGTTCGAAAATGTAAACTAAAATTTCCGGAAATTCGAGTCCGAACACGGGCGCGTTGGCGTTTCGAAAAAACATACGGTGCCTCGTAAAATTTGAAATATCATTGACAAGTTTACTTTCGGTTAAAATTTCGGTGTTGATTTACTTCTATTTATTCAACATTCAAAAAGAAAGGAGAAATTCTACGAATTCGATTTCGCAACAAATTTTTTCCAACTTATATTTTTACATATCACCTAAAAACATTTCCCTCACATACCATGTCAATAGCCTCCCGAAACAAATCACCCGAACCCCAGTCACACCTCACCGAAAACCCAATTAAACATCCCCCCACCCACTCAGCTAACTCACGTTACAGCAATTACGACTACTTAATTACCAATTTTAAAGCGCTCCCCTTAAGTAGCAGGTCTGGCAAGACTCGCTTGTAAGATCGGTCCTCGCATCGCCGGCAGCTCGCGCGAAAGACAGTTACATTTGCGTCGCTCTGCGCGCAGCTTCCACCCCTCGGCGCGCGTAATGGCTCGATTTATATTCAAAGTCGCGCGAGCTAATAGCTACACAATTTAACAGGTGGGCAAAGAGAGAAGCGTCGAGCGCTCCAGAGAGGGAGAGCGACAAGCCGTTACGCGTGTATATATACCTATACACGGACCTCTTTTATTCTCCTCTTTGCTATGAGGCGCGTAGCGAGGCTGACTCTGCCGGGCACGCGCTAAGTGATAAGAAAGTTTCGCGGCCAGCCGCGCTTCTCTTCTTACCAGAGCGCACTCCAATTTCTCAAGATCGCGTGGTTCCAGCTCCTTCTTTTTTCTTAAACTCTTCTCGCTCGCGTATGTCCGTCTGGTTTTTATTTTTAGCTGCGTGTCGCGGGTAGGTCTGGACGCGTTTTGCGGCTGAGGGAGGAATTATCGTGGATTGAGTGTCGTTGTGTAGACGGTGAAGGTTCGTTTAGAGCTGCTTTCTTCTTGCTACGGGCGTGATTCTTTTCGCTGTTTATATGCTAATGGGGAGGGGGTTGGAGGGGAGTGAGAGATAAAGGTAATTGGTGCGGCTTTATCTCGACGCGCGAAAGTCGTAATGGCGTAGTTTGAAGGAGTGCTGTGCTTGTCTATGTTTATACAGAGGAATTTTAATTTGGATACGCTGGTAGCGGTAATCGTTAGAGAGGAATAATGAGTTCATCGACTGGAGATTTTATAATTTGTGACAAATATAACAACTAATAAATATTCAGAGGTTATAGATGTAGGTAGTCTCCAAATACGATAGTTTTGATATACGATAATTATCCTTGCAGATCTAATCACTCTCCAAGCTTTACCGCATCCTTATTTTTACAAGAATGGTGAGCTTTGATTTAAATTTCTAATCCAACTATCAAGATTCTAAAATTATCAAATCTCGCGGTACCCATAATTTTTCAAACAAAACTCCGAACTAATTAATCAACTCCTACGTACTCGCAAAACTATTCCCTATTTCTCTTCCAAAGCAGGCGCACGCAGGCCGGGAATTAAATAAAAAACCGATAAATTTCGCGAGAGCTCGAGTGCGAACATTGTTTCGACCTTTCTCACGAAATTCCGGGGCCTCCAGGATATCGCATCGGCAATCACGAGAGACGCGATTTAGATAAATGGTATAACGTGTTTATGGCCAACGTTAATGAGCCCATAGATCGAGCCGAACGCGCGCCTGCCTCGCTTTTGCATAATTACGTGCGGCAGTCGCTTCGGTGTTACTAAAACGTATATATACATCCTCTCGCTCTCTCCAAGCCGGATTTTTTCCAAACCCGTTCCCTGCCCCCTCCCTAGGCGCAAACCCGCAGGCCCCTCTTGTCTAATTACTTGGAAACGTTAATTTTTATAAGACGACGAGATACACACGAAGAGAGCGAGTCTCGAATTTGACGTGGGCGTATTAGCGAGTATACGGCTCGCAACTCATCGCCGACTTAAAAACTCTCTTTCTGGTTTGAGAGCAATTTGCATTCGGGCAAATACGAGATAGGCGTGATACAGACATTAAGCGCCGAATGCCTGAGCAGGCGCTTCCTTTGCGCGAAGGCCACTGCCTCTTCTTTTTACTCCTCGCGCCCATTTGCCACTCGGTAAATTTAAGACTTTTAACGCGCGATTATGCGACAAGATAGCCTGGGCTCCTGCTTCTGGCATTAAAATTTCAAATTCAAAAGCTCTCTCCTCTCTCGCAGCGACTTTTATTTACGGCAAATGAGGCATTAAGACGAGCCGTTTATAAAGCCTAATATATCTCGGAGTATGGACTCTGGTAGCCTCGCCTCGCGCAGATTTATACCCGGCGAATTAAGAGCCCAGTCTAGAGCGAGCTCGCGCGACGATCTATAGTCCCTGCGCTAGTGCCGAGGAGTAGCGTCGTTATTACTTAGCTCTCTTTCTCGGCACTTGGGAACGTGTGATTTTCATCGGGGGCCCAATTAGACTATATACTAACCTCGACGTTTCAATCGGCGACGCGAGCGGCAGCGATTAAATTAAATCGCCCAATTCTGTAATCAGCGATTTCGACTGTAAGTGTCTGCGTGTAGACGCACTCGGCCCGGGGCGCATCCGTCATTTTTCTTAACGACCCGTAATACGGTACTTCCACGTGCGGACGCGAGAAGGCTATTAAAGAAATTAGTGATTCTTTGTCGTGTAGAGGTAGAGTCGTAGGAAATCGGGGGTATAGATTATGCGTCCTGGGGATGCTTGTGTGAGGTTGGTGTAGTTTTGTAAAGGATTTAATAGTTGAGGTTTTAAAAAATGGAATTAACGGTTTGGTGATTGTTGAAAGTAAAACTTGTTGAGAGTTGAATAGAAAATTTTCTGTGGTATTTTTGGAAATTTACCAGCTTATAAAAAGGGCTTGTTTTGCGAACGTATGTTTTTAGACCACATGTTCTTAAATCGATCAAGCAATTTATTCAAAAGTAGAGTACACCTGACTATGTAGTAAAAGATATTTAAAAAATATATGAACTTATATAAAATAAGTAAATCTCCACTTTACATTAAATTCCCTTCCGTATTCCATCCTTACCAGTACACTAAAATTCAAATAAAAACAATTCATCAAACCAGCGGCAAGCCTCTCCACCAGAAGCCACATCATTAGGGCGGTCTCCTCTCCAACAAAGCTCAAAGCTCTCAGAAACAATCGACTTAGAGAGCATCAAAAGCCACTAGCCTGCGCGCGGCCAATTACGATTATAGAAAATCAGCGTGCCAGGGCCGTCATCCGCTTTTCGCCTTATAAACGCACTCGACTCCGAGCGCTCTGCCTGTTTGTTTTTCCTCCCTTATATACTCCAGAAGAAGAGACTCGCGCTCTCGCGGAATAGGCGCGACAGCTGTGTCACAATGACTTGCAGCCAGCCGACCTTCACAATGGACTGGAGCTGCGCACCTGAACGCTCAAGCCCCTCCTCACGCGCTTCCTCTTTCTCTTCTTCTTCTCCTCCTTTTTTTTCACATTCTCCTTCGCGCGCGCGCGCGCTCACACTAACTCCTCGTCCTCCGCTTTTTTCGCACGCCATAAATCCACTTATATTCCGCTCGAGATCGCGCCGGGCTCAGCGCGACGGTAATGCCCGTAAAATGCGTATATATCATTGTATCGCGTGCGTGTGTGTCTCTCTGCCTCCCCCCCTCTTTCTCTGTTTTTCCTCTCCTCGATTTTTCTCTCGCTAGAGGAGATCGCTTACTTCCGCATCGCGCGATCTCTGGGAATCTCGGTCCAGCGTCGCGCAGCCGACTTGTCCGGCTCTTTTTTTCGCTCCATCCGAACCTGGTAGACGCAATATATAAAGAAAATACGAGGCGCATTTAAAGTCGCTTGCGCGAGCCTTTTACGGGAAGCTCCGAAGACGCGCAGTCCTTTTGTGCGCCATCCAGCCATTGTGCGCGCTCTCTCTCTCTCTCAGGCAAGTGTGCTGTTGTATAACTGGGCGAGCCGTGCGCGCTCCGCACCTTCCCCTTGATCCTCGAATCAAAAGCATTTCCGTCGTGAGCGTCGACTTTGCTCTAAGTGCGTAAGAAGATTTTCCATGCATCCGCTTGTAAACGGACGAGAGAGCGAGAAGTGTGTATATATACAGGTTATAAGCGCGCTGAGGTAGGGATGATGCTCCTTGAGATGCCACATGCAGACGCTGCCTAGTTCGACGTCATTATTGTTGTGCTGAGAGGAGGACCGAAGAACAATGCGGAATTTTTTTAATATTGCCGGGTCTATTGTTGTAGGGGATTCGGGGGGGGGGGGGCGTAATTCGGCAAGTAAGCCAGTGAGGAATCGGATTTGCGCGAGCGAGGCTCTAAATGCACTGGTGTCTATGCTGAATGAAATTTCGAGAGGTGCAAGTTGAGCAGATGGTGGGCTTAAGCGGTGTGAGGGTATTCTTTTTGGAGGTTTGATAATAGTATTAAGGCCTGTTCCACTGCATATAATACTGATAATTTGGTTATGCTTGCGTTGCTTCAAGTCAAAGATTACGCAACGTCTGCCTCTCTTTGTTTTCGACTCTGAGAGGATCATAAGAATTTTAAATGTCTGCACCTTATCTTTCAACCAGTACAAATAACTTAAATTTTAACAAACACAATTAGTATAATAAACTAAAATACATTCAACAAATCGCAAACCATCAATATTTTAATCTCTCTGGGAACACCTAAACTCCCTAGCTCCACATTCCACGCTCCACGTAACCCCATTACAGCCATACCGTCACGCTCGATAAACCATCAACCTAAACTGCGTAACCGTGTATACAGCCAAGCTCGCGCTTACACACCTACATCTCCCCCCAGCAAATCACGACTTAATAAACGAACAAACTCGCCGAGTTCATCAGGCGGCAGCGCGCAGCAGCCGCAAAGACAGCCCCGCCACGACAAGCCGAAAAACAAACAACCAGTTATATATACACGCACATTTATTTACCGCACGCGGCCGAGATAGCCAGAAGATCCCACGGAGGCAAACAGGCAGACTAGAACGCGAAATCCCAGAGCATCGGGAAATAATACGTAAAGAGTATGAGAAAAAGCGGGTGCCCTGAGTGTATATAAAAATACATACAGGGAGAAATCCAATAATCCGGATACGGCTGAGCCGGATATTTATATTCGCCGAAGATAGCGCTCGATACGAATCTTGGTAAGAGCGCGCGCGTGTGCCTGACCCTCCGATCAATCAAAGCAAGATTATTACCCCCGCCAGCGTGAGAATCGTCGCCTTTAAAGCCTCGCCACCTACGACTTTTCCCCCTATTCTCTCGCTCTCGCGCTCCGGCACCTTCCGCTCGGCTCGTTTTATATCCCCGGCTCTCTCTCGATCTTCCATTATCCGCCGAGCGCTATATAGCTTTGTGCCGATGCAGGTGGGTGTTTAGGGCTCGAAAATTACCGCGCCGATCGAGCGGCCCTTTATCTTCCGCTTTCTTGTGTTTCGCTTTTTTAATCCGGCTGGGAAAAGCGCAAGGAGCGTCGGAGCTGCTCGAGCGCGAGCGTCCGTATGAAGCTGGAAATCGAAGATGAATGGCGGTGCGTGAGGCTCTTTGCTTTATGTGGGTGAAGAGAGAGCGAGGGAGAGTGATAGAGGATAGGTGTGCTAAGTATTTCCGGTCGCAGGCTCATTGGGAGTCGCGTTTTTCGGGAAATTCAATATCGCCGATTGCTTTTCAGATATTGGCTTTCGAAATCAAGCCCGAGATTTATCTTCTGGGATATTATTAACTCGAAACAATGAGGAGGCTCTTTTGTTGCCCAAGCCACTTCTTGGCGAAGTAAATCCTGCAATTAATAGAAAGTCGTTTGGCTTTGAAAAAATGCTTTTTCCGCCTCGATATGAAACGTTCTATACATAGAACCAGTTGGAAAAAAGAATTTTTCCCCTTTTAAAAAAATCCCTTTTGACGCGAATTTCGCTGAAAAGTTCGAATGCAAAAATTGGAAAAAAAATAAATTCATATCCTCTGCCTCGCTCGCCTCTCGAACCAGTCACTCCGCTCTCGTTCACCTACACTCTTTATTATTTTAACAAGCGGAAAAAAGAGTTGAAAAAACCGAAAGAGCGAGAGCCCTATACCGCTAGGAAAGAAGCTCGCCTCTGCTCCCGTACTAGCGCTGAGCTCGCGGCGCGCTCCCATTTGAATATCGTGACGGATCGCTTCCTGCCTTTAATATTCATCGGGCCCTCGCGCATTTGTCGCTTGGTTTAACGCTCTCTCTCCCTCTCTCCCCAGCCCCGTCCTCCAGAATTCAATTACTCGCTAAACGCTCCGTTAGAGAATCTCCAAAAAATAAAGCTGAAACGCTCACTCGCTCCGTGCATTACGCGCTCCTGGCTCGAGATTACCGAAGGTATATACGCGCTTGTACAAAGGAGCCGTGTGCTCCGCCAGGAGAAAAATGAGCTCATCGCATCAAAGGCTCGCTCGCGCGCGCGACATCTTCTCTCTCTTTCGGCGCGGGCCAAATGGGAGAAAAAAGAGAGGAGGAAAGGGCTTTGCATCTTTTATAAAACGCGACTAAACTGCAGATGTAATCTCTTTCTTCGCCCGGGAGAAAAAGAGAGATCTAATGCCGGATTACGCGAGGGGCCGCGCCTTAGTCCTTTCGAAATTTCAACCCTCTCGCCGAGCACCGCGAGGGACACGTTGCAAGAGAGATAGAGGAAGAGAGCTGCGCGCTCGCTTTATACACACTGTCACTCTTTTTCCCCTTTCGCGGCCCTAGCTGCGCGGGAGAGAAGAAGAAGCGCGAGCTCTCGACAGAGCTACTGCATTATTGTGCGCGCGCGCGTTCTCCTGCATGTCGCGAATGCAGATACGTACTCTCGGGGTATTTGAGATAACAAGCTGCAGGACGCTCGCCCTCGCGTTTTACTATATATATACGCCAACATGCTCTCTCTCTCTCTCTCTTGTCTTTTCTTTTCCGGCTGTTTTTTAGAGGAGGAAGCTCGTTTGCGCTCGCGCCTGAGAGAGAGAGGATGGAGTCATCGCAGGCGGACTGTCTGTATGTGTGTTTTTGCATGCTCCGGGATGGAGAACTGTATGAAGGGCCAGGCTTCGCGCTCGGCTTACGAGCGCGGTCTAGATTTTAAATGTATTATTCTTTTTGAGCAAACGACGGGGGCTTCTTGTTGTTTTTTCTTTATAATGGGGACGTGTATTTTTATCCGTTGGCGCTAGCTGCTTGCAATGGAGCATGTATATTCCACAAATGAGGAGTATCACGAGGTAATGAATTAATTATTAAAAAAATTCTTAATTCTAATTAAAATTAATTAAAATGATATTACACTCTATTGACAACGTTCCAGCATAAAAGAAAAGATGTTTAAGTTTCCCAAGCAGCGTCCAACAGGCTATTACGCGGGCATTAACAACAAAACCAGCGGGCCAGAAAAATATCGCGCACGGAGGTATACGCACACCTAAACGCCGCTAGAACCGGCCGACAATGAACAGCTTCTCAGCGTCGAAGCTGCAACCCTCATCCTTTCTCTCCCTTCCTTGCCAAGCGAGCGAGAGCTAGAGAGAGAGAGAAGTACAATTCCGGAGACACTACCGTCTCCTTTGCTTGGGTACACAGAGAGCTGTGTGCAGCAGCTTGAGGCGCGTCTGTATGTGAAAGGGTTTTTCGCGCTCGCTGGGAGCGGCAAGAAAGGGAGGCAGGATGATGCAGTAAGAACGAGGGAATAAAAGGCTGGGCGAGAGCGGATGAGAATCGAAAGCCGACATGTCCAGGCTGCTCGCTCTGCTGTGTCCCCCCGCTGCGAGACACTCGTAATGACCAGCCCGATCTTATCAAAGTCCAGAGAGAGAGGAGCGAACCTTCCCTCCTCTCTCTCTCTCTCTCTCTCACTCTTGGCCATTGTACACTTATCTCTCGGCCCGAGAGAGCTCCTCGCTTCTTCTTTCTTTCTCGCGCTCTTTCAAATCCCGTATCTCTCTCTCTCCCTCCTCCTCGGCGCTCGCGCTCAGGCTCTCTTATATATATACAATAAATCTATCTCTATCTGACTCCCACTTGCAAGAGAAAGAAAGAGAGAGGCTGTGAGTGCGCGCGGAAAGCAGAGGAAGGGTTTGTACGGGGCAGAGGATTTCTGTCTAGTTTAGAACGAACTGTCTTTCTCGCCGAGGCCGGGGTTTATCATCGCAGAAGCATCTCCCTCTCTCTGGATGCTCTCGCGTATACAGTGGAGTGCGCGTGAACAGGCACGTTCCGCCTATGTTCGCGAGGCCGCCGGTGCGTTTCTTCTTCAACTTATAGAGCTCCCCCTTTCTTCCTCTCGCCCTCGCTGCGACGCGGACGAGATGACGTTCTCGAGAGTGTTTACGATTTAAGCCGATTCGCGGCTCGGCCTGAGATGGCTGAGGATGCTGAGAGGCTGGATCGAGGCGTCGTTTTTGGAATTTGCGACAGATGTATTGAGATGAAGAGTTTGTGTGGTTTGATGTCTCTGTATACTTGCGACTAATCAATTTTTAGGTATGTGGAGTATAATTGTTGTCCTCTCAAGATTTAGAGACAAGCAAATAAATCTATTTCTTGAAAAGATAAAGAAAATTCTATTTGATTTTGCGAAATTTTGATCTCAAACAATTAAAATTAGGCTCTACTATTTTTTAAAGTTCACAGTGGTTTTTTGTAAGTCAAAACTTTTTTTTTCAATAAAATAGAATATTTTACTTATCCTGAAATCTAGGAGGGACAGAAATTACTTTTTCATACATATAGTTTGTTTATTAATTATGACATAAAATTGATTGGTCAAAGACAGAGAAATCCTAATTGCCTTTATTCGTAACGCAAAAAAACGACAATTTTTGCGAAACTTCCAACGAGAAGCCGACATAGAAACCTCTGAAATTGAAAACATAAAGAACAGCATTACAATGTAACTCCAACTTCCCAACCAATGAATCAGCCGGCAAATAAAAACGAACGATCAGCAGGCCCAGAAATTAATTGTCCCCGGGCATCGGTATTTATTTTAAAAAATCACCGAATAGGAGGACCAGCCAGTCCTCCCCAGCTCGAAAAACAATAATCCCCCGCCATCGATTCTGATCAACTCCCAGCCGAGCAAATCGCGTCGCTCGCTCGCCAACGACCCCCCGCAGAATTTCAGCGCCCCGGCATCCGTCTCCGCTCCAATATACATAAATACCACTTAGAACCAAAATCTCATCCGGAAAAATTTTACCTCAGCTCAGCAAGTAGCCGCTAAGCGCTAACGAGAACGCCGACAAGCCGCTCTTTGATACCCTCCTAAATAACGACTCCTGCGATATATATATATGTACACACTGGCGAGCGGGGAGATACATCAGTCTGAGCGCAGAGCAACGAGGAGATTGTTTGTCCAAGTCCGAAATACAGCCCGGAGCGCGCGCGCGCGTTGCGGCTTTGTCTCGGCGGTTATATTCGCGACGAGAGTCATTTGTCCGCGGCGAGGCTGAGTTACTCGTGCGCCCGGCCGACGGAAGGTAATAATTAGCCAGGCCGTCTAGGCGAGAGAGCGGCTAATTAATGATAATAATAATTAGTTGACGTGGCGCATCGCAGAGCGGGCTGGGCTGGCTTCTTTCTTTCTCTCCTTTGACTTATTGAATAAGAAAGCAGGCTCTATTGTAATTGGGCATTACGTGAGGGAGAGAGAGAGAGAGAGAGAGAGAGAGAGAGGGAGAGAGAGAGAGAGAGAGCGGATATATAGCTGCCGGTGTGTGCACTGCTGCGTCAGCGGGGGGAAGATTAACGAAATGAGCGGACAATGGACGCGCTTATAATACGCGCCCGTCGACTCGCAGGGCTGATTTACTCGGCCGCGCGAGAGAGGGATTCTTCGTGATACTTATTCTTCTTGCTGCGGTTGTTGCTGCTGCTGTTTCTTTTTGTATTTTCTTGCTGCGAGGCTAAAAATAGTAATGGGACGGTTTAATGGAGAACATCAACTACCGTTGCGGTTCTTTCTTTTTGGGATGTGTATATGTGTGTGTAAGAGCAGGATGGGAAAAAGCTCGGCACGTGCTCTTATTTGCATTGTGGATTGTTGTCGCGATGGGAGCTTGTTGTTGCTGCTGCTTGCGGGCTGTGTTAAGTGGGTTGGTAGTGGAACGTTTAACTCAAATTTCAGAGACTTTTACATTGATTTTTTTTTTAAATTTGATTACTATTTTTTATTTTAACATTAATTTCAGTACAGTTCAGTGCGTAGCAATTTTAGTGTGGTAAGTGATTCTTGCTCTCGTAAACCATACGTACCCGTAAAATCGTTGACGAATGTTGGCCAGTACCATAAAATTGACAGCAAATAAACACGAAACTATATGGACGAAATAGTGGACTTTATTGCTCCTAGTACATCTGCATGCCAATGTCTATTTACTTACACTGGTTACTGGGAGTAGAATTCTATGAAACAAAATGAACTAAAAAATTTTACGAACTGTCCGTTAACTGTCTTAGTATTATTCTGCACAATAAACAAGTATTTTATAGCCATACAAAAATACAATAATACATTTGTGATACTTAATTAAAACAAGTAGTATTGCAACAGAAAAGCAAAGTAAAACACAATATACACTGAAGAACTAATTTATTACCCGCATGGGAGAAAACCAAGGGGATATACATCTTGAAACCAAAAAGTGGATATCCCCGAATCGCGGATGAAAACAATGACACATAAATGTCACGTACACAAAGTAGACCGATTTCTTTCAGCAAATGTATCATCAAAAACCACATACATACAAGTACTTATACATATCTGCGGAGAATGGAACCAGTACATTGAACTCTAAGTAAAGTGATATATATCGGATATGTGTTACGGGAAACTCCAGATATTTATCGAGGGGTTGCAACCCTTTTCAGGGCCCGAGAAACGCAATAGCTCGGTCATACCCATTTCCTGACTGATGGGTATTTGTGGAAACTTGATACACGACGTTTAATGGTCGCTACGGACAAAGAGCTATTCTTGTGTTGGTATCATTTGGACGGATAAACAACTCGTATCCTGTGGCATGTTCACAAATCCGATAAATGTATTCAAATCATTGCAACGTAGAACTTTATGCACACTTTGAAGAAACCAAGGTTAAAATTAATCTTAATCTCTATTAGCAGGCCAAAAAGTAACATCGACCCCATGCGTACAGCAAAAAGCCCAGAAAATCCGCTGGCTCTTCCAGTCTCTCATATCCCTCTCTCAATCCCGAAAATTCACGGGCAATAAGATCATATTTCACACGTAATAATTAGGGGCTCCGGGCGAGCGCAGCATCAACCGCGCTCGGCTACGAAAGAGGTGTATATAACGCGCGCGGTAAAAGCCCGCCTTCTATTTGGGTGTTCTCCAGCCGGCCGAGCGTAAGCGAACCCTCCGTACATTACAATTTTGGCAGCGAGCCTGCTCGCATACGTGGAAACGAGACGCGTGCTGTCTCTCTCTCTTTCTCTCCTGTCTTGGCACTCGCGGACCAAATGAAATTATACTCTCGATATTCAGACCAGCTCGAAGGGTGGAGAGAAAGAGAGAAATGTAAATCGGAGACCATTACGCTAAATTCTCGGAGGCGTGCGACTGTCGTTTAATTCGCGCCGCACGCGCCTGGAAAAGAGATGCGTTGTGGGGGAGATGATCTGTATCGGGCAAAGTCGAACGGCCATGAATCACGTTTCGTCTCGCCGGGATTCTATTGTTCTTGATGAATATGCAGGAGTCGATGCCTGGTGCGTAAGGACTGAATGTTGTAGAACGAATCGGAGCAGGTAGAGGCTTTGAAATGGAGAAGACAGTAGGGATTCGCGAACCGAACGGAGAGTGGACCGTGACTACTAGAGGATTGTTTCTATTCTTTTTAAAATTTATTTTTGGGATTAGTGTTGCTTGTTTTATAAATTGTTTAAAGGATTATTGAGTACGTACTAAATTACAGTCTATTTTCTAGTTTCATTTTATACTTTTCAATTTTCAAAGCTTTTTCTATACTTTTGACAAAACTAATACGAAAAACTATATTGTTTCCTAATTAAAAAAAAATCTGATGAGAGTATAAATTTACCACATTTTATCTCCGTCATAAAAACACAAAAAATAATAATCCACGAAGAGTGTATTTATCGCGTTAGAATCAAGCGGATTCCTGCGGTATCGAAGGCGCATATTCACCGAAATCAATGCGCTCGTAATTCACCAATCTCAAGCTAGGCCTGCCTCGCTATAAAAAAGGCGTAAATTTATGAAGCCGAAAAAGGATCCTCACATTACAAGCCCGGCGAGCTTGAGCAATCAGCGCTCTTTCATCCCTTTCAACCCTACTCCAGAGCCGTAGCTCTAAATTTACAGAAAAACGCGTCCTTCCTCTCTCCTCCTTCTTCCTCTCTCATAATACCAATTCAATCGAAGCGTGAAAACTATCTGAAATCGTTAGCGTTCGCTTCTCTCCTTCGCGACATCGAGAAGAAAAAAAGCTCTCTGTCTAACACGGCGACGCACAATGGCCGAAATCCGGCAAATCCCATATTTCTTTTTTCATTAGCCCTTTTACAAGCCCGCGCGCTCGCGCGACAAAGGAGCGACCGCAAAGAAGCGAGAGCCGAAAAAAAAGGAGCAAGAAGCCCTAAATGTATATCTCGAATCTCGAGTACACGCGGAGCCCTGATAAATCTAAGCCGCTCTCCAACTGACAAAGGAATTATTCGGCAACCCTTCTCCAGGTGACGCGCGCGACTAGCCCCCATTGTGCTTATATATACGTACCACGCGCGCGTTAAATGCCGCTAGATGACGCTCCGAGATATCTCGCCAGCCGAGAGCTTTTCCAAAAGGCTTACGCGCGATTTCTCCGGCCTGTGTGTTGTGCGTTGACATATAGGGGTACGGACGAGTCTAAGCCATGGGAACGCGGTGACACTAGGTTTTAGATATATATATATATAGATGAGGGAGAATCTCGGCGCGGCGAAAGTTTCATGGCACGCGGGCGTGAAAGATCCCGTCGCGATGTTATCCAGCCCTTGAGGGAGGAGGGAACCGGTGTGCCGAGAGGAGAGAAATTTTATAGCCGAGGGGAGCGAGATTTGAGAAATCCGCGATTTTTCGCGCAGACGCGGTCCTTTTTTTCTTAGTCGCATTGGTGAGGGAAATTTTCGTCGGTAGTGGTAGTCGTGATTTATCGAAAGGGTGTTGCGAAGCGTGGAAAGGCGGTACATTTGGAGGAGAATGGAAGCATGATACAGGGAGCTGGGAGCCCGGCGGGTGGTGTCTGCGATTTTTTGATATTGAGGGAGTTTACGTAATTATACGATTTTTTTTCGAAGAAATATAAGTCTTTAACGCCTATCCTAAAATTAAAAAAAAACTTATGACTTCGTATACTGTGATATACACTCTAAAATGCGATATCTGGAAGTAAAAAATTTAAAACCTACATTTTAATATATTTATAGTAGTTTAAAATATAGGTTTTGATACCTAAAGTAACTTCAAGGATTAAAATGTAGGTTTTAAACTTCACATAATTTAACTACATTAATCACACTTTAGGTAAAGATTAAAATGCAAATATTGTTACAATATTCAAATTTCAATACTTAAACAATAATGTTAGAATATTAAAACAATATTGTTACAATATTGCTACAATATCAACATATTATTAAGACAATACTAATACTGACAGAATATTGATATATTAATAAGACAATATTGTTACAATATTACCACAATATTTTTATACTATTTAGACAATATTGCTATAATATTGCTTAAAAATATTGACAGTAGATACAAAATGCAGTATTTTACATATCTCTGAAATATGGCTAAAACACTAGCTAAAGTTAGAGCCAGTTTACTACAATTTACTACAATAATATCATTTCAATATTTTACCAGTATTTTAGGAATATTATTAAAACATTTGTGTTATAAACTTCTTCAAAATGTTTGCAGTTACGTTCCTGCAATAATTATACAATATTGCATTTAATGCAGTTACATTTCGTAAAGTTTAAAACTTTAAAAGTTACAGGTGATTAATTCAAAATGTAGACTTTTCTCACCAAACTTTATTTCCAACAACGAAATTCACTGAAAATTTACTTAACCCCCACCCTCATTCCCCCGAAAAAATCTCAAACCAAAACCCACTTTCCAAAATTCCATCGGCGTTGCGCGTCTAAGCCCGCTGCGGAAAAGCAGAAGCGTCGGGGCTGGGGCGCCACGGAGCCGTCAGCGTATATCACGTCAGCGAGATCCGTTTCTGGGATACCCTCCTTCTCCCTCTCTCCTCCTCTCTTTCTCCGAGACATCGAAATTCGCCCGCAGAAAACGTGCCCCGCGCGCGCGAGGAAAAAAAGGAGCAGGGGAGCTTGCGGTGTAGCCGTAGAGCGGAAAGGGGAATATCTATGAGTCACGAGAGCGCGATAAATTCGTTCGGCTCTCTCATCTCTCTCTCGCACGAATTTTTACGGCGAACTAATATCTCTATAATCCGGCATGACGTATATCTCGCCGCGGCTCTATCCCTTATCTCAGCCGGAGCCCCCGTATATCGTCATAACCATTACTAGACAAGGGACACACCGAGAGCCCCGCGCGTATGGTAAAACACATACATACGCAGCGTGAGCCTGTGCTTTTCCAGCTCCTCTCTTCTGTCGCCGTTACAGGAGCAGATTCAGACAAATGTCTCCGCGAGACTTTCATTTATATATCGGCGGAGCATCAGGCTCCGATATTTATTTTTCCAATTTCCGAGAGAGCGCGGGGTTTGTTTGCTCGTTGCCGGAGACAAAAGGGCGCGGTGAGGAAAAAAAAACTAAGAGCATCTCCCGAGCAAACGTGATTTATTTCAATCAGTGCAATTACTCCGCCTCGCGGACCACGACCCCCTGGAGAACGAGAAATGCTTGTATTAGAGCCTACATGAGCTTGTATTCGTTTTATAATGCAGGAGAGTAGGTGACACGAGTGAGTTTGAGCCTTGGCAGTCGTCGCAGTCGGATTTGTGATTTATCTAGGCCGATATGGCTGTTACGTAGGAGTTTCGCAGCCGGGCTTACACGCGGGAACACGAGTTGGGTAAGTGTTTACGTAAATCCAGGCGCGCGGGGAGAAGGCTGGAGAGATGTGGGAAGGCTGCGGACTCGATTATTGTTTGCCGCGAACTGATATTGTTTGGGGATTTCTGACATTCTGCTGTGCTGTAATTTACTCGGGAGATGGAGCTGAGCTTGGTTTAGTGTGGCGCGGTGGGGATAGGTGACTGAAAGTTGGAGAAATTTTGGAAGACTCTGCTGTAGTTGATGATACGATGATATAATAGACTGATAGAAGATTACAATTTATTAAACTTTCTACAGGTCTTAACCGAAAATGTAGTAATTTTTTAGTGAATTACCAAAGACATAGAAATGCTTGTATTTTTTTAATTTTTTTAATCTGTTACATAATTAATGTAAAGTCTGATACAATTAGGACAAAATTTTCTGTTACCGCAGTTGATCCAAAATGAAAATTAACCAACCTTCAACACTGCTCTAATCAAATCTGAATAAAATAATTCAAACATACACGTCCACGTCTCGCCACAGCCAATAAAACATAAAAACACAAACCAACAACACTAAACATACCCAAACAAATCCTCACCTCTCCCGACATCATCCAAACCACCGTCGAGCTAATAAAAAAAAACATCCCTCTCACAACATAGTCCCATCCTCTTCCCCGGCCGTATAACGACTCTTAGCCCTGCGGGCCGTTAACGCGCGACCAAACGCGTTAACAGCCCTAGTCCTAGGCCCGCGGCATCAGCGCGTGTATACCTCCTGTAATACGCTAATCCCATCTTCGGCAAGCCGGTGCCCGCTCCTCTTTTGCGCCGGGGCTTTTACAAGGAAGTCGTGAGCACGCGCGCAATAATCCCCGAACGACGATGCGCCCGAGATAAGAGCGCTCTTAAAGGACCCCTCGAAACACGCGCACACTTACGGAGAGAGCCGCACAGATGCGCAGACACAGAGGAGAAAGAGAGTTTAAAAGATCGGCCAAATCTTCGGGACATCTTTTTATACGCGCGCTCTCGGGGCCCGCGCGCTCTCCCGACCACCTACCGCGAGAGCCAGGGTCGCGCTCCGAATCTTGGTATGAAATCGGCGGGCCCGAGGTTTAACCTCTTCTTCGAAAAAGAGGGACAAGAGCTGCGCTTGCCTGGATGTGTATGTATGTGAGTGTGTGTGTGAGTGTGTTTGACAAAGTGCACGAGATAACGGATTACAATGGGGGGCGAGCGCCGCGAGCGTCTGGCTGGAAGAGTTGCGGGTCGCGCGGAGCAGTCGAATGATCCGACGCTTAGGGTTTGGCCGGCTGTTTGGGAGAATGTGGGCTGCACCTGGAGTGCGTTGTGAGAGCAAGGGAAAAAACAGTGCATCTTGCCCGTATGTATACATACATACCTTCGACAAAGCTGTGGTACAGGGATTTTTAACAATGGCCGACCATACCCAGTCCTCGTTCTACTGATTAAATTGCAATAATGAATTTCTCGCGTTCCTCATTAAATTCAATATTAAGCATCGAACAAATCGAAAGTTAATTTCCAACAAATAGCCGGCTTGTAAACAACCAGCGAGCACAGCCTCCGCGCGCTCTCGGTCTAATTGAAATATCAGTTCCAGCATCTGCTTAACATTTTCAAAACAAGCGAGCATCCGTCCTCCTCGTCCGACGAAAGCGAAAGCCAGCACTGTAAACAACGCGGCTCCGCGCAAGCAAGCCTCACTCGCAGCGATCCGCTCGCCAAGAAGCCCGTAACGTGGCTGCTGACTCTCGCAGATATCATCTGCGCAGCTGGCTCTCGCTCAGCGGTGCGCGAGCAGACTTCTGTCTCTGTGTCCGTGCCTCTGTGTTATACACGTGTGTCCGTGTGTCGCTCGTCGCGGCCGATATCGCACCGATGAATACTCCCTCTCTCTACCTCTACCTCAGGTCCGCGCGCTCGCACAATTATTCTACATACGAATTTACATGGTAAATCGCAGCCCCCGCCGAGCGAGCTGATCGCTCGTGGAAATCGCTCGGGACTTTTTTCCAAGTTTCGCTTGTACGCTGGCTTGTATCCGCTGGTTCTTTCTTTTTTTTTGTCGGGGAGGTTGGCTTTTCTTCTTTGCTGCGGGAGGCTCGCGAGCGGAAATGGCGATTATCTGGTGCGCGCGGGTTCGTTCGGCGCGACGGATAATCGTGAGGGCGGTCGTGTTTTCTGATTTTTGGAGTCGCGGGGGATTTTGAGGAGGCGATGGGCTGATTAAAAGTTAGCGTTATCGAGGGGATTTTTGCCTTCGGGAGATGTAGGTTTGTTTTTAGATAAAGTGAGAGATAAGCTGCTGAAGATGCAATAAACAAGATCAACTTACAATGAGCCTTTGGACGGGATCTGGCAAAATTTTATAATACCAGTCGTTTTGTTCAGAGGTCTAGCCTGAATTAATTTTATTCTACAATAAAATATCCGACTTCTGATTGGTTGTCTCTGATCTGATCGTTTCGATTTTGTTTATCATAACCATCAAAATGTTTGCAGGCGCGCGTAGCGCGCGTGATCTACTAGTCCCTTTATAAAAAATTAATGCGTACTTTATTGTTGACAGTTTATTCGCTATATGATTGGATTAGAAAATGCATTCTTTTATTTATTTATTTTTTTTTTTTTGTTATTGTCAATTATAACCATAGCTAACCTAATCTCCGACCGCATAGCGGCCGTATAATCCAGTAAAATAAATAAAACATTTATTATATTTGAACATAGTAGAACACAGTACACATGTGTGTTTAATTACATTTTATTAATTCCTTTTTCAGAAAAGTAATTCAAAGAGCCTCAAGGAGTATTATAAGCTTGGTCTGGTCTAAATTGATGAACCAATTGGCTGAAAATCCTCAAGCAATTGGATGCAGAAGCTAAAGTGCAAGGTTTTTAACAACGAACAGCATGTGAGATTTTGATCATAATACATATTTCATATACAATACCCAATATACAAAATTTTTGTATTAACCAAAATTACGATCTACTGCATTTGAAAGTAAAAATTATTTTATTTATTTTTATTAAACTAAATTCAGACTGGCTCTCTTAATACCTTTCTACCCACCTTTTTTTTTTACCAGCGAACGCGCCGAAACATTACCGGAAAGGATAACAATTTCATCATTCCCCTCGAATTTATTAAAAGTAAATCAAGCCCGCAATAAATACATCTCTCCCACTATTACATCAAAAGGAAGTACGGTATTTTTCTTGGCGAACGTCATGTTCGACATTCTCCCGTCGGTATAAAATAAAGACCGCGAAAAAGAGAGAGAGAGAGAGAGAGAGAGAGAGAGAGAAAATCAGCGGCAAATGAAAGATAAATTCGCGACACCGCTCCGAGGCCCCGAAGAAATCGCGGCAAAGCGAGCTCGACTCAATACACTCGCACGCATATACAGCGGAGCGCGCAAAAAGACAGCCGAAGCGCGAGAGCCAAAAACTCTTGCAAATGCTCTGCTCGTACATTCCCTCGGCATTTTTCCCCTCCCCTCGCGGATACGCTGCTTGCGCGCAAAAAGGAAGTCAGCGAGGCAAAGAATTTCATCCGCTCTCCCTCTCGTGTACTCTGATGAACCTTGTAAGTTATCAGACTCATAAGCGAAACATCGTCCGGGCCCCGTCGTCGCAGGTGGTATTTATGCCGCGCGCGATCGTAAAGAAACGAGCCTCCCTCTCTCTCTTATCGAGCGCTCGTCGCGACCTTTTTACGTGAGTGCGCGTTCCCTCGCAGATGGCATAATATTAAGATATGTGCGTATGCAAATACGATAATATGCGCGCACGTGCATTGCGCGCCGGCAAGCAAGCGGCTTCCCTACTGCCGCGATGACGATAAACTCGGGAGGCACGTTTCGTTTCTGGATTTTCAAATCTCGCTGAGGAATCTCCAGAGCTGGATTCGCCTGCCTACTTCTTTTTTTCTTTCTCTTTCTCTTTCTCGGAGACTGCCTGGAGTACAGCAGCAGGATACGCGTTTTGCGCAAGTTCCGCGAAGTTTATATTCAAATTAGGAACTGCTCTCTCTCTCTCTCTCTCTCTCTCTCTCTCTGGGATATGGTTAAGAGCGTTTTTAGAACTCGTTGGAAAATATTTGCCTCAATCGTAAATTGCGCGGCGAATGTATTATTTCCGTTGCCGATGCTCAATGTGTTTGAGTAGCCTCGATACTTTCCTTGAACTCCGAAAAGGCGTGTGCTCGATTCATATAATGAGCCTGGCCTTGCTCAAATAGGCAATCGATTATCAAATGTGATTGCGAACAAA
This sequence comes from Eupelmus azureus, assembly GCA_030522685.1. NCBI lineage: Eukaryota > Metazoa > Arthropoda > Insecta > Hymenoptera > Eupelmidae > Eupelmus > Eupelmus azureus. Next base: position 7,573 of record JAPYZA010002252.1, on the reverse strand, counting down.
CATGCATTAGAATTTCAAAGCCCGACGCGCGGCAATTAATACTTTGGCCATTATTTTCGATCGGACTGAGCAAATAAATCGAGCGACGTACGAGCTTTACATTTGCCGCAGCGTAAACTGGTAAACATAGCCAAATTAATTAGCCAACCGTACCTTCCAACTATTAACGGCCTTTTCAGCGTACAACAACCGCGCACGCCAAACTACCCGCCCAATTATAACGCACGGAGCTACTACCACCGCCGTAACAATCGCAATTATTTCATCGTTATATAGCCCCATCCGAATCTCTCTATCTCTAGGCAGAAGCATAAACTCCAGCGTTTCTCGAAGCGTCATTTTTCCAGCTCTCGCGCACGCCGAGGTATGTAGAAGCGAGCGTCGAGAGCGCAAACAGGACAGAAGAAGCAATCAAGGCTCGCAACGAAGTCGCGGGGATAAACGTAAAAAGATGTCAGCGCAGCTCCTTCCTCAATGGAATTCAGCTGAGAGACACTCATCGGCTATTCCCTCTTCGCTCTCGTATGCGTATATATACACGTAAAAGTTTGGGGCACAGAGTCCTCTGGCTCGCGGCCACGTGGATATTCAACGTCCGTTCTAATAACCACGACGAGAAGGCTTGGGTATATACGCGAGCAAAAGGACAATTACGACGGGGGGCAGGCTTTTCCCGTCTCTCTCTCTCTCTCTCTCTCTCTCTCTCTCTCTCTTTCCCTCTCTGATAATAGAAGCAGCGCCTGGCTGTATTATACGTGCGCGTCGGTTACCAATTCCGCGTAATGCCGCAGCGAGCTTGTCTCTCTATCTAGGCTCTCGCTTTCCGCGCGCTCTTTCTAGGCACGACGGCGACCACCTCTGCAATGCTAAATACGCGAGAGTATAGTCGCCGAGGGGAAAGCTCGCGGATTCTCCCGCGTCTTTTCCTTTTTTTTTCTTCTCTTTGCTTCTTCTCTTTCGTTAGTTTGGACTCTCTCGTGTAGTTAAGGGATTCTCGAATGCAAGCTGAGTTGGCTGGCTGGCTCTGAGTATGTATATGTGCGTGTGTGTGTGTATGTATGATGTGTGTATGTGTGTGTGTGTGCGTGTGTGTGTTTGGGTATGTGTGTTTGTTGAACGTGGACTGAACGAGATCTGTTAGCGTACTGTTCTGTTTTTACGTGTGTTCTCCCGTTGGTCGCGCAAAGTTAGGGCTCTGTGCACGTAGTTATTATTGGCGAAGTCGGTATGAAAGGCTCCTAGAACTTGCGAGGCATCGCTAAGCTTAATGAAAGTTCAAGGGATCACCGATTTATTAAAAAGCTTAAATAACATTAAAACAACGAGCAATTCAATATTCCATGCGCTAAACCTTCATTTTCTTTCTAAAAATTAAATTATCTATTTTCAAATTATGCAATAATTAATAATTAAAAAAACTTCATTATTAATTAAAGATCTCAAGAATTAAAGATTAAAATTATAATTATTATTAATTTGGAATTAATTCCTTGATTTTAATTAATTATTTGCAACCCTGATTCAACCAACCCTGATTACAAACCATTTCAAAAGACACAACAATGCTGAAGCGTATCAAAAACACTGCCGCATCAATCTCTCAAATCTCAACTTCAAACTCACATAATCGTCGCCGAATGTTCTCGCTCGACGTCAAACTTACACCCCCAGAATATGCTCACGCTCTCGAGTCACAATCCAAAGTGCACTCGAGTCTGTCGAAATCCACCCCCACATTAAACTCTTCGCCCACAGTCCGGACATCTTGGCACCTCGCGCGAACGCGTCACTTCAAAACTTGGCGTCTTTTGACCTCCATAAGCAACGCTCGCTCACATTTCCCCTCTCATCCCCTAATAATAAACAAACCTCGGCGCGAGCAGTTTGCCTAACCCTCGAACTTTGGCCCAACGATCCAGCCGTAAAAAAGAAAGCATCAGCGAGCAGCGTTGGAGAGGAGGTATAAAGTCGAGGAGGCCTAATAGCCCCGAGATTGCCGGCGCCCATCAAGAGGGAGCATCGCGTTACATCTAATGGCGCGACTTATGGGTCACCCCGCATTTTACCCTCGGTCCGCGAGACTGTTTCCAGAAACGACGAATCAATACGCTTCCCGCGCGCGCGCGCACGTCACGCAGAGTGAGAGAGAGAGAGAGAGCAGGCGAGCGCAAAGGTCCCCTTATTTCACGCGAGCAAATTGCTGGCTAATTACAAGTTAGTAATTAGTGGAAAGGTTAGTTTGCTTTTGTGTCTATGTGAGAGCGTGTGCGTGCGTGCGTGCGTGTGTGTCGCCTATCAGAGGCCTGAACAGAGAGCTCACTCGATTTCGCGGCGCCGCTGCGATAGAGCGGAGAAAGTGCCATTACGATCTGCCGGGTCCAGAAACTCGAGAACAGCCTCCCCCTCGCCGTGTACGACTGCGGTGCGCCGTTATATAAAGGCGGCGACGAGGAGCCTCCCCTTGCTTAGCCATGCTCTTTAATTAGCCATTGTGCGGTCGCGAGGCGCCGCAGTTAGCTGATTCGCTATTCTTAGACACCCGCGGGATTCTCCTGGATATACACGGGGCTGCGAGATGGCTGAGGGTGGGATGGGGGCGTGGGAGTGGTTCGGTTCTAATTTGAGAAGAGATGCAAATATTTTTGGCGCTTGAGGGTGCGAGAGACTTGGGAAGAGGAGAATGGTTGGAGAGGAGTTGAATGAGCATCAAGGTCAAGCTAGAATGAAATATTTTTTATTTATAAGTAATAAAACAGTTTATACTAAGTACTGTTATTTTTAAGTTTGTTGCAGGTAAAATTCTATACAGTAGTAATGAGTTCTTTATCCGCCTTTAAATCGCAGCTTTTTTATTTGAATTAAGTTTTTGAATGTTCAACATAAAATTGCTTTTATAAGCTACCTTAACAGTAAATATAAAAATTTCAAACAGTAAAAAATGCGAGCTCACCTTTTGACCTAAAGCTTAAAATTCACAACTTTAAAATAAAATTTTTTTTACAGACGGCTACGGTTAATTGAATAAACGTTACACTCTCAATAAATTCACGTATCCGTTTTCCAAGCTACATTATTCATCATTTTATCCTTCCAGAAAAAAAAATCTCTTTTTTCTCAGTATAGCTATTTCAGATGGCCAAAATCAAATTATTTACCAAAAACAGGGGCGTTTAAACATTTATCCCAGTATCCATCGCGCAGCTATATTCAAAACCTGTTACCCGCAAGCAGCAGCACTTAACCCGCGCATATCCTCAGCGAGCTCACCTCCTACGAGCATTACACACTCAATCGCTCGCATTCAAACGCATCCCTCCACCGAAAGCGCGCGCGCTCCGCACCCACAAGCTCAACGACGTCTGGCTGAGCTTTAAATATTATCGCGCGGTGTGTTCCCGAGGCTGCTGCACAGCCGCGCCGCAGCCAACGCATATCTCCTCCCCGAGGCTCCGTATTTGTGACCCCGTTAGAGGCAGATGCGTCGACGGCATGCATCTACGCTTAACTCTCGCTCTCTTCCTCGCTTGCAGTTAATTTCGCATCTCGCTCCCGACGTCGCCGCGCGGATGCGTTTGTTGTGCAGCCGAGCGCCCGGTGATTAACGCGCGCGTGCAAGGATGTGTACTTTAACAACTGAGTAAACGCTCTTAAGACTCTCTCAGGCAAGGATGCCGGCTTCACTAATTTCGGCGCGCGCGCGCCGAGTCGAGGAATTTGGAGGTGCTATGGAAGAGTCCTCGGAATTCCGAGGAGCCGGATTGTTTTACGCGAAACTGTTTTGCGTGCTGAGGAATTTCGGGCTTTCATAGGCTAAGGAAGTTTGAAGAAATTTTCAGTTTTATAGGGAAAAGAGACGGGAGCGCGGAATTATTGGAGAGCGACTGTCTCGTTCGTGCCGAGTCATACTACGTATAATGAATCAGGGCGTTTTTATTACGGAGCGAATTTACGGAGCGTTCGGAGGATCCATTTGTCAAGAAGCGCACGGGGGGTGGAAGGTCTTGATTTTAAAGTGCATTTTGAGTAATAAAACGCGAGGCTAAAGTTAACAACCGATTCGGAGCGGCTGTTAAGGCGCTTTATCTCTTTAAGCGGGTTGTTAAAGCGAATCATATTTATCACTTTACTCAGCGGGGATAATTGAATGAAATAAGGATTAGTTGCTCTTACTTTTTTTTTTATGGAATAGTATATTTTTGCCAAGTGACTGTTAATAGCCTCTTCCTTTAGCGCGATTAAAAAAAGAGGGGGGGGGGATAAAAACCACTTATTTTTAAGGACTTTTTTTAAAAATTTAAATATTTATGAAGAGCATAAAAAATATGATCTTTAAAATAATCTTGACCTCCTTATCTGGAGAGAGGATGATAAAATCAAGTACTAAAACTTTTAAAAGCCGTCTCTTCTGAAAAATGTGCCCTTCTTAATTATTTTAAGTCGAAACGGATGGGATTTTAAAATTTTTAATGGCCGAGTTTGTCATTCCTCTCTTAAATGAAGAAGTCAACAATTTTTTAAATTATCATATTTCTAAAGCCTTTTCTCAAGACGCTCAACTTACATAAAACCCCGACTTTTTAATTGAGAAACTCACTCGTACTAGCATTTTTCTTCTTTTCAAAACCACCTCTTTCATATTCGCCCTCTCAAAAAGCGACGTTTTAAATTACGACTCGAGTCTGATCAACAATTCTCAACATAATCTCAGCATCTTCATCTAAACCTGTTGCTCATTACTCTAAACCACGCCAATCAGCATCTAGTTATTCTCCGTACCTCCCTCCCCGCTAAATCAAAATTATCCTCAACCATTTGCCTAACTATGGCCATTCAAAGCAATCCTCATCCCAGTCTAGAAAACACCCATACAGCACCCGATCGATTGCCGATAAATCGAGCTGGTCGTCCTAGCTCAAATAATCGCCCAGTCGCGGCTCTATACACCCACACACATACACACACACACCGCAACCGTATAACTCGCGGCAAATTCTTTCTTCCGGCTCTGACGGCGCGGCGCATTTGAATATTTGAAAATTCAGTGACGCGTCGAATCGCACGCCCATTGATCCCGAATGGACGGCGCGAGCAGGTGTAAAACACGAGGAAGCGGGCGAGCGAATCGCGCCCCGGCACGGAAAATTGCGCACGCCCGCCGTTACTTTCAGACTATAACGACAATGATAGCTGCAGCTGCAGCAAGCGCCCGAAATCTCTCGTTTTTCCTTTTTTCTCCTCTCACTCTACTCGTCCGAAGCGTGTAATTCTGCTCTAATTTCAGGGACGATTGCAGCGAAAAACTGCGCCGTTTGATGTGCGGCTCGAGGAATTCAATGACGCGATTCGTTAGCCTTAAACAACGCCCTCGTTAGTCCCAACGTTTATACTCGCGAGCTGATTTTATTGGCGGCTTGCACGCACTGTAATCGTCGGTTTATCGCCCCGAGAAAATTAATTACGCGGAATATCGATTATCCTCGGCGGCGTTTCGATTCGTCACCGGTTAGCCGCGCTCGATTGATTTTGTTAATTTATTCATTTGCGCGCTCGCGCGCAACGATAATAGCCGCAGCCGCCGCCGGCCACTTCGCCAAAAACCAATTCGACCAGCCCCCGCAGGACGATTTAACGCGCTGCACATCGAGTTTTGGTGAATTTAATAATGGAAAAATAATAGCGAGGGATGCCGGGCCGATGCCGTTGTCGCGAACGCTGAATTTCGAGTTGGCCGGGGCGAGGGGAATTGTCGCGACGCTTTTTTCGATATCGCTCCTGTCGTTTTTTGATGCGCCGATGGAATTGTTTTTTGGGTGCTGTATTATTCGTGATAGTGGCCGGGGGGTGGGTTTTATTACTTTTTTTTGGTTTTGAGAATACGGGAAACGTGTTTATTTAATTTTTATTTTGTTTTAATTGTATTGTGTGCACGAGAAACCAATTTGGTAAGTGATGGTTATTTTTATTATAAATGTTTTTTTTTATATTGTTGATGTTGAAAAGACTGTACTGATAACGTAAATGCGTGAAAAAAATTTAATTAAAATTTAATTTTTAGAAATTAAAATTGGATAAATAAATGTAACAGTAAATATTCTGGAATTAAATGTAAATGATTAATCCCTCGAATTTAACATCGACAGTTTTTAATGAAATCCTCCATCTCCTTTCCAAATCTAAAACTGTTCAAATTTTCACGTATCAGAATACTTTAATTTCGAATTCATCAATATTAACTCCGCTTCAACAAATGAACCGCTTGCAATCCCATCCCCATCGACCCCCACAATAAAAGAAAAATAAATGGACATCAAAGCTTAGCAAGTCTACAGATCGCAACCAGCCGGAGCAATTATCGTGCCTATTTTTCCCAAACACGCATCTCAACAACGCTACAGCGCGTATAATTAATACCCCAGCCAAATCCATGTACAGCCCTCCCACTCTCGCCCTCGGCCTCGCCTCGTTTGTCACTCTAATTAATGTTGCCATTCGACGTAAACACGATTAAAATGATCCGGCGGGCACGAGCCGCCTGCAATAATTCATACAGCCGACGCCGATCGATCCCGAGGCGCAGTCCGGCACTTGTCGTCGATTCGCGATATTAACATATCTCCTAATGCAAACGATAAAAATCTCGTTCCGGCCTTACACGCTCAATGCTAAAATGCTTCGGCGCATTTCTTTCTTCTCTCCTTTCTTCCTTTCTTTTTTTTTTCACCGCGGGCTGCGGTTTATCGGTCTCCGCACTTCTCCGCTCGTTTCCTCTCCTGCCTCTGCGCACAAAGACGTCGGCCGAGGTATGCTAAAACCGCTGTCGCGAGCCTTCCCACACGCGTGTACTTACATAGCCGGCCGGTGTAATGAATTTGCGCCGGGGCAGTTGAGCGAAAAAACGTTTTATATCGCCGCCGAAGCGGGCTCGCTTTGAGGCTCGCGGCTATTATTGAATCGTCGCGGCCCGGCGACAATGCGATGGTTATATTGTTTTATTCGTTTATTGGCCGGGCTTTAATTTCAGCGGATGCGCGAGCGCTTGGGTGCTGATGATTTTTTTGTTGTTGTTAATTTTGCATTGTTTCAGTTTATGGCATGATTAAAAAAGTTGATGGTTACGCGGTGTTACAATATGATACAATGCGCGCTTTTAATTTGTAGTTTAAAGCTTGATAAGATTTATTAAAGCTGTATACGTACAGCTGTATAATACTCTTTTGCTCTCGTAGTACAACGCGAAATTTTAATGTGTTTTTATTACTGAATTAGCAACGTAATGCATCACATATTTTTTCCATCATTAACCGCAAAAAGTTTAATTCACTTGCGATTATTAACTTCCCCTAATGTATGTATATGAGGAATGCCGCCAATTTTTTTCGGCGCCGCTTAATTAACGATCGAATTGGTTTTCGTCTCGGTCCTTTTGCGTTGACGCATCTCGCACGCGGAACGAACCTGTTTTTTCTCGGGACTCCTTTATTTATATGCGGCGCACGTCGCACGCGCAGCCGAAATTATTCCTAGGGAAAAAAGCGGGCGGCGCTAATAAATTAACGACTGAAGTATATACGTA